>JAKUCM010000722.1:0-11180 GCA_023374145.1 Lepidium sativum | reverse complement strand
ACAAAAGTGATGGAGGATGAAGAATAAAAAGATTGATCAAACTTCAATTTTTTAAACAATTAGATTCTCATAGTATCTTATACTAAATTTATAAAACGAAAGTGTTATTGATTTAAATATCAAAATATTAATAAAATATCTTTAAATATATTTTCTTAAACATATTAAATCATTATTTAATATATAAATTAAAATAATTGTTAAAAAATGAAACACAACTTTAAAGTTACATAATATAATTTGTTAGATTTAAGAGAGTCCAATAATTTGACATAACATAGTTTGAATTATATATGGATTGGACCATATCGATCAAATTATTGACAAAATAAATATATAAATCTTTAGTTGGATATTATGTTTAACAATGTGATGAGTTTTAGAAGGGTTTATTGGAAAGTGAATTTTAATAGATTTAAAAATTTATATAGAATTCTTTGATTTGAAAAACCAAACAAACTAGATTTAGAAATCAAAGTGACTGGATTTCAAAATTAAAATTAAATAAAATTATGATAGTATTATAACGTATTATGAGATTTTTCTTCACGATACAGAAAATCTATATATTTTAAACTTCTTACTATGGGAAAAAATCGTTGTTAACTTAAGGGCTAAATTGTGGTTAATTAGCTGCTGATTTTGTAAAATTCCATGGGCAGGCAAGAGATAACCTGGCGAACTGAAACATACCTCAGAACAATATATTTTTGTTACCAACGAGATATATTAGCAGCTGCCGATCATTTGATTGGGATGAAATTTGGAATGGGTACACTTGATGATATGAATCATTTGAAAAATAAACGGATTCGCTCTGTAGCGGATCTTTTACAAGACCAGCTCGGGTTGGCTCTGGCTCCGGGAAGATCAGCCTGTTATCCCTAGAGTAACTTTTATCCGTTGAGCGACGGCCCTTCCACTCGGCGCGAATCATAGTATTCATTCTTATGGGAATGGGAATGAAAAACAAGAGATTCTTTTTCTAGAAATATGGACAAATGGAAGTTTAACTCCTAAAGAAGCACTTCATGAAGCCTCCCGGATTACTAACCAAAATTTAGTGTCTGATTTCACAACTCTTTTTAATCACACGTAAATTGGTGACTAAATCGTAGTATATGGGTTCCTCCAACTCTTTATAATTTTCAATGTATTATATGAATGATCCACTATTTATATATAAACATCACACTGACTCAATGTATTGATATTATCATAATAATACTTATTTTATCATTACAACATTATAGTAACATCATATCATATGAACATTAGAACAAATAATACGTTAAATCATAAAATAGCTATTGAATGAAAATAATAAAATAGGCTTTAATCATAAGTTGATTGTTATTCTTTTCTTTTTCTTTTTACTCACATATCAGTTTTTTCTTTTCTTTTTGGAAATCAACTCAAATTACAAGGTTTAAGTAAGGATTTCAATCATTTCTATTTTAGAAGAAAATCACAACCAAATCCACTCAAATCTATTATAAAATCAAATTCATACTCAAATCATTAATGTTGAATAAGAGGTGATTTTAACATGACTCCTTTAATAAACAACAGTTCCCCTCATGATTCCATGACTATGACTCCTTTAATAAACAAAGCAATCAGAAATCGAATAGTCTCTTTAAAACATTGTTCCCCACATCGTTTGGAAGAGCTCTTACAGAGATGGTTTGAGTTTAGCATTCATTGATTTTTCATTCTTCTGTATAGTTCCACTTGTAATTGATCAATAAATTTCACACTTCAACAACAAAATATATATATATATATATATATATATGTTTGCTCTCTTCTTTATTATCTATCACTCTCTTTTATGGTCACCTAATTCTTTCTCGGTCTATTTCAGTCATGTGCATAACAAAAATTGAGAAGAGAATTCATGGGATAGTTCGAGAAATTAGATTTACTTGTCAAATAATTCTTATTATAGAATCGGATGAAAATTTTGAGAACCGGGAACGTTATGAAAATTTTGAAACTCAAAATTTACTTCCCGAAATCCTACTAAATCAAAAAGTTATTGTACAAATACAGGAAATATATTAATAAATACGAGTAATCAAAAAATTAAGAGTATTATTTTAAATTTATAATCAATATAACAAAATTAACAATGTATAAAAGGTATATCAATGTTATATACACAAAAATACAAACTTTTTTTGTTAGGATTTGTACTCAAATGACCTACATTATCTATTTTTACCAAAAATACTAGTATATCTATGTTAGTTTGTATTCATTTTGTGAAACTATAAGTCAAATGTCGTTAGCATGATCTAAATTATTTGAATCATATCTAATATCTGAATTCTATATATTTTAATATTTTTAACGGGAATTGAGGGAATTTCAGGTAAACAAATATTCAACGAGAATTCAGAGAATTTCCGGACCCATTCTAGATAATTTTTTACTCATTTGAATATATTTTTAGATTTAAACAAGAAATAAAATTTCACATTCCCGAAAAAATATGAAAATTTCGAAAGAAAAACAAATAAAAAGAAGGATACGAATTTTGATATGCCCATAGCTAATTTATCTGATCACGACATTGTTATGTATATTAAGAAGAAAAACTGTATAATTGGTGTGGCATTATTTCTTCATATAAAAATATCAAGGCATAATTGAAAGTGAAAAAAATGATAGAAAAGTGAACAAAAAAGTGAATAGAGTTCTCATTCCTTTTCATATTTACATAAAGTCAAATATCTTAGAGCATGACAACTAATAAAATTGATTATTTTAGAATTTACTACTTTCTTACTATATCAGTTGATAAAATTAATTATTATAATTCTCGTCACAATCATATGTATTTCTTTGTTGGTCTAAGTCTTCACATTTACTTTTAATATGTTTCCTAGATAGTTTTTTTTTCTATTCTTTTTTTTGTTAGAACGTTTTTTCCAAATTTCTTTTAATTACTTATAATCTATAAAGCGTCCTTCTCTACAATACTTTCCACATACAAAATTTTCTCTAAAGCTTTGTTCTGTTGGCAGTCAATAGCGACAGCGACCAAATTATGTTCTTTTGACAGTTGCTGGTTCAGCGACTGATCGCAGCGACCAGCCGCCAGTGACTAACGACTGCGTTTTTTAATCGCTGGGAAATTTCACTGAGATCAGTCGTTGAACCAGCGACTACCAAAAGAACAACATAACGACTAAATTTTTTTTTTCAAATTTTTTTTTATCAATAACTTTTAAAATATAAAATAATATATAAAATAACAGAAGTATATAAAATAAATTGAAAAAAATTAAATTTTTTACTAATATTTATAAATAAATAAAAATAATATATATAAATAACAAAAAATATATAATATAATAAAATATTTTACAAAAGTAAGATAAAATTTTGAAATTTATAATAACCATATTAAAATTTGTAGCTACCTATAAATTTGTATAAATATCCATATACAATTTACATATAAATAAAATAATAAATAAATAAAATTATACAGTTAAAAAATATAAAATAAGAAATTTTTAAAAAATATATATATATATATATATATTTGGTTATTGACATTAAAAATTTAATATATAATATAATTTTTTGTTGTTAATATTTTACTTTATTTTATTATTTATATTTTGTTTTATATTTTTAGTTTTTAAAAATTTAATATATAATATAATTTTTTGTTGTATATTTTTTTACTTTATTCTAATTTAAAAATATTAGTAACATAATTATTATATATCTTATATACAAATTGTATACTAATAGATAACAAACTATTATATTGCATATATTAATGTATAATAATAATAAACTTTTATATAAATAAAATATTAAGTATAAAAAAAATTTAAATGGTTTATTTTTATATTTAAAATTTTTTAAAAATTATATTTTACATTATTTTAAATTTTAACTCATATTTTATTTTTTTGCTAAGTTTTATTATTACAATTTTATAAAATTATTATTTAAATTTTTTTAGTTTCATATATAGTTACATATTAATTTTTATTATAAATTATATAAAATTAAAAATTTAAAAATATTATAGAATAATTGTTAGTCGCTAGCGATTATAAAAAAAAAACAACATAGCGACCAGTCGTTGCGATCTGTCGCTGGTCACTAGCGACTATAAAAAGAACAACACAGCGACATGTCGCAGCGACGGTTAAAAGAACATAAAACTAAAATAGTAATCGCTGTCGCTGATCGCTGATCGTTGTCGCTGTCGTCAGCGACCACGAAAAGAACAAGGCCTAATTCTTCACCAAATCATGGCCAAATTGTTGTGTTCATATGTGTTCATCTCCATGTTTGTTCTAACAGGTACAAACTCGTATGCTTTATATATCATTTCAACATCATATTATAAATCATTTAGAAACTGAACATATGTTCGTAGCTTCTTTGGCTTTGCCAAGTGGAGAGGGAGCTAATCTAAGAAGATGTACAGTGAACGTGAACCTTGGCAAGCCATGCACGTTTACAGATTGCATCCCGGTTTGCTATAAAAAGTACAATGGAAATGGGGATTGTACCGAAAAACACAACCAAATTTGTACTTGCTCTTACCATAGTTAAACTATAGATCGAAAATCTTTAATGTTATATTGACTCAATTAAGACCTCTACTTTATGTATTTGAGGATTCATATCATTATTCGATCCCAATAAAGATTTATTTTTTATATTCTATTTGATGTGACCAATGAAAACCGGGTTTTAATGGGATTGAACCAGTTAATTCATAAACCGATGAAAACATACGTAAGAATAACTGCCTAATATATGAGTTGAATTATACATACATATATAAGTATTATATAGGGTTAAGAAGCTGGTGATCCAATTAACTTGTCTTTGATTTAGTTAATTATAATGTACTGAGTTCAATTTTTACTTGTTTTAATTAGTTGGAACATTAAAGCTATGGATCGAGCACAGTCGTTTTAGTGGTTAGATTGTTAACCAGAAAGAAAAAGTTTAGTAATAAAAAAGCTAAGCGTGCAGACAAAAACGTTATGATGAGTAGATTTCTTTTTAAAGCAAGATTTGTTACTCTTTATTATTTCATTAATGATTTGATCCTTTTACACATATTTTTAGCTTTGTTTCCTAAAAAGAGCCTTTAATCTATATATCTGTATAATGTATAAAAACCGTGCTTCTCTATTTCACGTCTTACAACATTAAACGTTTTTCCAAACAAATACTTATCAAGTTAAAGACAATTCTCTATTGTTTTAGCAAGTCATGGCCAAACTATCATTGTGTTTCTATCTGTTCCTCTCCATGTTTGTTCTCTCAGGTACAAATTCATATGCTCTAGATTTCACCAAACATGAAATCAAACTCAAATATTAAACCTTGTAATGCTTGCATCTAGATCGTTTAGTTAGTGTCCAGTCATTTTCAGTCTTTTTAATAAAAATATGCAATCAATACTTTGTACAATCACTTTTTTATGGTTTGATTGGAACTATAACTCAAAATTCTAAACTACGGCTGAGTGACTCGACTATCCGAAATTAAATTTTGGTTGAAATGTAAGTACATAACCAGTTGATCAAAAATATTTGTAATATTCATTCGATTGTTTTTTGAATTCTATAGGATAAAGTACATTGTTGAAATGATGAATTATTTATATCTTAATAAAATAGTTTTGTAAGTTTAATTTTGTTTTAGGTAGTTTGGCTATGGCAATATCAGAGGGAGAGGGACCAAAAAGGTGTAGTGTGCAGGCAGACATTAAAAGCGAGCCATGTAATATTCAGGAATGCCAAGCAGTTTGTCTTCAAATGATTAAGGGGACTGGCCTTTGTGTCAAAAATGATTGTTTTTGTGCTTACGATTGCTAAATCAATTCTCAACATGTATCTTCTGCTGTTAAACTAGATCCATAATCTATAATGTTATGGTGCCTTTTACTATGAATAAAAAACATACATAAAGTTTTTATATTGACAAAATCATCTAAACTCTTAAACAATATCATGTATAACAAATGGAACTTAGTAAAATCAAATTTAAATAGAAAAGACGGAAAAACACTCAATTATTTAACCAAATGTAATTTCCAAATAGATAAAAAGAGTGGTTGTGATGTCTATATGTGAATGAAAACCGGGTTTCATGCATATGTAATTGAACCGGTCCATTCTTAACTGATGAAATTTGACCGACGAGAAGCATAGATTAGTCATACCTCTTTCTTTGGATATAACTGGCATTCTGGGATTTGATTTGGTTATACGTCTTTGGTACTAGTCTTATCCGGTTAACAAATTGATAATGATTACAAAGGTTCTTAATTAACCGCATTGTATAGTCGTAGAACCGGCTAGAACCCAATTCGAGATATCAATTTGCACATAACTATTAAAGTATTAATTAAAACCCTACAAGCAGAATTTTCTTGGAAAAGTCCTTTCTTATCTGTTTTGTGTACGAATGATGAGAAATTGAGACACGATTTTCTTAGTAGCTATATTTTAATAAAATTTGTCATCTGTGGGCCTAAAGGTTGATATCACAACTATATTTTTTCTCATATATATAGTGAACACTAAATCATGTTTATACATTAATGAATTATACATAATATGTAGAAACTAGATAGTATTTAACGAATTAGAATAACTATTTGTATATTTTTTAGGTTAATCTGAGTTCTTTTTTAATAATAAAGATATGTTTCGGTTAATAGGAAAATCATTATCAAAGGACATACATATGTCCACTATCTTTATACCTATTTGTCATGGCCATGAAGGTATTAATTCAAATGTTAACCAAAGGTTTTCAGGATGGCAATATTGGATATCACCTTCTTGGAAAGGATCCATTAATCTCTCACCTTTCCTTTTGCGGATGACCTAATGATATTTTTTGATGGAAGCTATGAATCACTTGAAGGTATTACCAATATACTTAACAGATTTGAAACTCTCTCAAGTCTGAAAATGAACTGTGATAAATCCACGTTGTTCCTGGCGGGAGTCTCTCAACAGATGAGAGACCAAAGTCAGTCCCTTAGTTTTCAGATGGGAACTCTCCAAGTTCGGTATTTGGGTTTGCCTCTCCTCCATCGTAAGCTGCGGAAATCTGACTACCATTGATTGTTGCTCAACCAAGCTCTTATCTTTTGTGGGTCAACTACAATTGATTTCTTTGGTGATATAAAGTATAATTAACTTTTGGGCAGCAACTTTTGCACTCCCAATGGGTTGTATGAAGCGAATAAAAACTCTTTGCAACAGGTTTTTGTGGTCGGGTAAAACTCAAGGAAAGACCTCAACCAAAGTGACTTGGAAACCTTATGCCTCCCAAAACAAGAAGGTGGTTTCGGGCCCAGAAACTTCAAAGTCTGGAATCAGATTCTAAACTTAAAACTGATATGGATTTTGTTTGCAAATGGAGGATCACTATGGGGTCGTGGATGAGGAAGCACATGTTGAATTTTATAAATTTTTCGACAGCAACTACTAAGCCAAACTCATCGTGGATATGGAGATTCATGTTAGGATTGAGACCTTTAGCTAATCGGTTTCTTGCAAGTGAATTCGTGATGGCAACAGTACCAGTTTTTGGTTCCACAATTGGCTAGACACATGTCCTCTCACTCACTTTGGGATAACCATAGAGGCAACAGTTATACGAGCTGCCAAAGATCAAGGTTGGAGACTACTTTCATCTCGCAACAGGAATCCTCAATCCCTAGCTATCCGTTATGCTCTCCAAAGTACTCCTCCTCCTGACCCCTTATCTGGTCCGGATCAGTTCACTTGGGGAATTCATGAGTTTAACCTCGGTTATGTATTGCTAACTCTCAACCCCTTTAATTTTTTTTGAGGTTGAGATTATTAGATTTAGACTAGGAAATATTGTAACACCACATTCCTTACTAATGAATTCATCTTTTATCAAAAAAAAAAAAATCTAGATTAAACTCAGTTGGACCATAATGAAAATTTTTCAAATGTCGGACCAGTTGATTTTTCTGAGTTTTCTACACAAATGGCTTTTGGTAGTATGAGCGATGTTTATGAAAGTACTTCAAATACAAAAAAATTCAACTCATGCTTGCTAGAACTGCGCCAAATGTACCACTGAGCAAAGTTTGGTGCTACTAAGTAGGTGGACTAAGTATGGGACGAACATTATCGTTGGTAGAAATACAAAAAGTGAATCATATTTGGATAAAATAGCTTACTACTCTAATGAGCATTTCTCATTTGATCCTCCGCTTGATGACAACTCGTGTAAAAATCATTAAGCTTGTGTGTTTTATTAGTTTTATTGTATGCTTATAAGTTTTATTTGTTCTATTAGTTAGATTGTGGGCTCACTAAATTATGTGTATTTTATTAATCAATCGTATTTCTAAGTTAAGTTTTTGTATTTTTATTTTGTTTTAATAATGACTCTCACTATTTCTTATCTTATTATTTATAATTATTTCATTAAGAATATTTAAACTGAAAGTAAACAAAAAAATTTTAAAAATTATTTAACTATTAAATATTTTAATTTAATTTTAGTAAATATATGTTTTATTAGTATATAACCATAAAAACATAAACTTAAAATATGAAATAAAATTGGTTGGGGTATGATGTTGAATTTTATTAAACAAAACTACTGTATAGTGTAAAAGTTAAATGTGTGTTGAATTTTAAGGTGGAAGAAAGAAGAAATGATACAGAAGAGAGAAGAGATGATATGGAATGTTAAAGAAGGTATTAAATAAATCAACTATTGTTGATAGCATATGTCAGAGAAGCCCTTATATGGGAAAACGATAAGCATGATTAACCTGAATTGCTTAAAAGTAGAGTTCACCACTAATTGTTCTGAAGTAGTGAGGATGGTTGAGTCACATATCGTTCACCATTTTTCTCTTCTTTTTTGAAGGATTTAAGACTATTTGCAAGTAAGAGTTTTTTCACAAGAGTCTTTCATCTGTAATATTATGTATGATAGTTTCAAGAATTTAGAAAGACTTTTAAATTGAAAATTATTATATATTATTTTAATATTTTTATTTTTGTATAAGACTCTCATTGCAAAAAAATTCTCAAAAGATTTATCAGCTTGTTTAGAGTGCTTTTTTCTTGTAAATATTTGTTCCCTGAAGTTTCGAGTTTATTCTCTAATATATAGGGCTAGAGAAGTTGCTTGTTATTTTAATGGTGTAGACTTTATCCATTAAGTTTCAATGAAATATAAGCAGCAGTTGAAATGATAGCCTATGCTATGCATTGTGATATATTTTTGTGAAATTTCAATATCCATGTGTAGTCATTTTTATTTATATATAATACTTATATGTGATATTTGCTTTTTTTTGTTTCTTCATGACTTTATTTGTATATAAATTTGTTATTAATTTTATATATCCTTGATATACTAAAAATTAATTTATAGTGACGATTGGTGTTATACACAAAATATATTTTTTTGATTTTTATTGATTTAGATTTTCATATATTATAATTTTTGTATATAAATTTTCTTGAATGGTGTCATTTAGGTTTTTATATTCATGTTCATTTAGGTTTTTAGACTCGCATTCATTTAAATTTTTAGATCTGTGTTCATTTAGAATTTTAGATTCATGTTCAATTATATTTGTAGAAATATGTTCATTTAGGCAAATATGGGTCATGTCATTTTTTTTTGTCAACAACAGATTATATTGACTCACAACTACTCGGCCCAATAGTCAAATTCCTACATAATGTAGGCAAGAAAACTTGATCCCAACTTATGCAAATGTGCTGCCTTAAATGAACTTGCCGTCTACCACGAGGATAGATGCCATTTAGATTCATCTTTATTTAGGCAAACATGAGTTATGTCATGTCATTTAAATTTTTAAATTCATGTTAATTTATATTTGTAGAAATATGTTCATTTTGGCATTTAAAAATAATTATAATTTATTAATCTTTAATATATTTTAGAAAATTAATATATTTTTAAAAACATAGTTTTTATCATTATAAATTATCAGTTAAATCTATATACTATATCCATTTTATTTTTAATTATTTTAAATACATAATGTATTATTTTCAGTTAAACGTAAAAACTGTATTGTGCTCCATGCTATTGTGTTATTATAATCAAGGATTCTGATTATACTTACATATCAAAGTATTTAAAAAATCATTTAATTTTTTATGTTTTAATAGAAAAAATAATTCTGTGTATTTCTAATAAATTTTAAACGTTGGGTTATTGTTTTCATAATTATAAATTTTATATACTAAGTTTAAATTTTTTTGTTTCTATATATTTTTTTATATTGAAATCAATTATTTTTAGTGGTTTTATTGATTTCATTTGAAATATTTTCAATATGTTTTTTCATATTTGAAATTGTAAATATCTCATTAATTCTCTGCTCAAAAGTATTAACAAATATGGAAATCAATTTCTTATTTACGTTAAAGTGAATTATATACGTAATTTAAACTTTCCGTTTATATTTTATTTATAGTAAAAAAACTAATAATATTTTTAAGATAATAATAATATTTAGTTATAGAATCCTATCAAGAGATAATTATCTTTTACAGTTATAAGAGATACTAATAAATACAAATATTTTGTGACTATTATTTCTTAATTATAATAAGATTTAGTTCAAAACGGACCAATATATAACATGGTGTTTAGGTTAACGGTATGGTTTTATTATATATAAGGCTATAACTTACCAAAATAAAACATTTATGTTTAAATTTTTATATATAGTTATTTTAATTATTTTATCTTTATAGATTTAAGCTAAAACAAATATTTATGTATTTAATTTAAAACAAACTAATAATACTATGTTGATAGTGATAAAAAAATTAGTTAAAGAAATCTTATCCAAACTTATCAAAGAACAAAATAAATTATTTTTATTATTATAAAATATATAAATCTGTTAACGCTACAGTTTTATATATATAGAGATATGAAAATAAAATATAATGTACTAAATAATTTTATTTTAAATAGTAAGAATAGAAAACAATAATAACAATTAAGTGATTAAAATCACAAGATTTCAAAAATATCTGAAAGAGTTATAAGGATATTTATCTGGATTTGGCTATTTTGATAGGATCCAGACGACTTTTTTTGTGTGGAATAGGTTGTCGATCTCTCTCTCG
>JAKUCM010000721.1:0-109211 GCA_023374145.1 Lepidium sativum | reverse complement strand
GCATATTTAGATGACAAAATCAAGCATAGCTTTGATGAAAGTAAAACAGAGATCATTATCTCATATTTATGGTTTATCTAATTTAGTATTGTGTTAAGTTCTACCTTACCTAATTAATGACATGAACACATCAACTACAAAGCCTCCAAAAAATCTAGTACAGAGCTTTATAAGTACCAGTCCTAAAACAAATCTAGCTGCGATTAAAAGATAAACATATATAATACAATGACCAAAAAGACAAAGAGCTACAAAACAACCACCATTGATCACTTCACAACCACCATTGAAATAATCTAACACAAGTCATACTTTGCTAGAATATGAGCTAAGTACAATATATTAATTGCTTTGTTTGTAGTTGACTTACATGTATACATGTGAACAAGTATTACACACAACACACTTTTTTCAATGTTGCTTTTGTAATTAACAAGAGCATAAGACAATATATCATTTGTTTCATCACCAAAAACCAGATCAAACATATAAAACATGGGTTGTAATTTTGAATCCTAGATAAACTCCCAACCTTGAATTGCTTAATCTTGTCAAACAAGACCCATCTGATCTATACCAAACAAAAAAAAAGACATATTTGTAAGAAAATAAATATAAAAGAAGTCAAGCCAACAAAATAATATCAGATCTCAAAATCACCACAAAATCTTACAAGTCTAACTCTACTAACTCGCTTTAGTTGATATAGATCCATGAGATCTGTATATTAAACAAATCTTACAAACTTTAGGTGTAAATAAAACAAATCTTACATCTTAGATAAATAAAACAAATCTTATATTTTTATAATATGTTTCACCTGCAGAGAAAAAGAAACGGAAAACAAGATGTGCGTACACAAAGAAGATGAACACGAGAGAAAAATACATTTCATCGTCGTCAGAAGCAAGCTACTGTCGTGACAACTATCATTGGTCCTGAACATGGAGAAGAAGAATATATGAGTCGCCAGCAGTAGGAGAGGACTGTCAGAGAGTCACCGGAAAAACCTACAAAACAATGGAAAAGAGTGAGAAGAAGATAACCGAAGAATATGGACAGTAGAGGCGGAGAAGATAGAGAATATAGGAGAGATTTACCAGAGATGAGGTTGATGGCCACCGATGAAGAAGATGAAGGTTAGGAGCCGCCGGCATGAAAGGAGAGGAGAGTCACGATGGAGAAGGAGAGAAATTGGCTAGGCTTCTCTTTGTAAAAATGTCCTTTTATATCTAGGTCAAAATTTCTGAACCAAAATAAAATCGATTAGAAGCAAATTTCGGTTAAGGAGCAGACTTCAAACTGAAGTCTACTTTGGAAGCAAAATTCAATTGAAGTTTGTTGTCAAAGTAGACTTCAGTTCGAAGTCTGCTCTTTAACCGAATTACATACCAAATAGATTTTGGTTTAGTTTTGGTTCACATCCAGCCATTTAATTAAGATACTAATATACTAGTTTTGGTGAAATTCAAATGATTTAGTATAATTAATACGGTTAAATTTTTAATTAGCTTTGACCAATTTAATTTAATTTTGAAATTTTGACTAAATTGGAAGTCTGTTTTGTATATACTTTCGTTAAATTCTGCTTACAAAGTAGACTTCAAATGAAGTCTGCAATATACCATAAACCCTAAAATGCAACTCGAATAATTTCTATTTAATACACCAAGATCAAAATGATAGCTTATATTAAAGATTAAACATTTTTTATATATACTTATACTTTAACTCTTTTATTTGAAATTTACATTTTAAAGAAAAAGTTAAAAATTCAAATGATTATCAAAATATTTTGTTGAAACCCTAAACCATAAACACTAAACTCATAGTTTGTTTATGAACTATGTGGTTTGATATTTCTCGGTTTTAATTTATCAAATTTTAGTGAGATTTTATTTTTAATACTTCATAATTATTTAATTTAAGCTTATGTAACTATAAGTCTACTCATATAATAAGTCTTATATTTTTAATTTTAAATATTAAATATAATTGAGTAGACTTTTGTTGAAGTCTGCATCGTACATATTTCATATGATGTCTGCTTACAAGTCTCTTCTCATCGTACATACTTCTCATTTTAGAGAGCAAGTCTCTTCTCATCGTACATACTTCATATTACCTAAACAAATATGTCCCTTGTTGTAAATGTGAAGATGTAGAGGAGCTGGGTTAAGGAAGATTACCTGTATAAACAAATGAAAAACACATTATAAGCAAAAAAAAAAGAAAAGTAAAGATCAAGACATTCCACAATAAAATAAAAAACTTTAACTTCAGAGAGATCACATAATCCACAATTGATCAAGTTTAATTGTGAATCCCATGAAATAAGCAAATGTTACTTTAGAGTCTAAACTAAAGAATTCAGCTCCCACATACAAAATTAACTGATATGAAAAATTTGCATCAAATGAACGGTCTGAATACTCACTTGTGGTGATTACATAGGGTAGTGTTCTGTAAAATCAACTTGAAGCTGATACATATCATTAGCGTACAAAGTTCCTGGAGCTCCAATAACTTCAATTATCCATTTGTGACCCAATAAATTCCACATCAAAATTAAAAATTCTACGACTCAGCAAATAAAGTAACCTAATTCACTGGACAAACAAACAAAAACAAAATTCACAAAAAAAAAAAATCCAAAATTACCTCTGAAGATTATCAGTAACCTTATGTTTAAAGCCAGTGGGTAGATTCATCTGCCACTCTACAAACTCATTCTGAAGTCGGTTAGTCGGTCATGGTTTGGTAGAGGTGTAGACAAAAAGGGGTAATAAATCTGCTTAGATAAGAAGAAGAATCGAAAATCAAGGGGTTCAGACGTTTTCTTATGTCTCAATGTGTAAGGACATTTCAAGCCGAAAATTGTAATTTAATTTTTATTTTTTTTAATTATATGATACTTTTATAATCTCGCAGATGCTCTGAGACATCATCAATTCAAAAGTAAAAGGAGAATTTCCTGGGAAATCATAAAGACATCATAAATCATAAATCATAAAGGCATTAAAAAGGAGAAAAAGCCAAATTTCATACATGATCCGAGGTAAGAAACAAAAGCAGAAACTAATGTATCGGAAGCTATATTGTTACAGCGTCAAAAAGAAACTAAGAAAATGACTGGTAGGATGCTGAATATGCGGACAAAACACACACAAACTAAGGACATGATGAGAGAGGACAAAAAGGAGCTGAGCATTCTTACTCTTCCCCTTGGCTCTCATCCTTCACCAGTTTTATCATGTCGTCAATTCTCAGAATCGTTATGGCTGCCTCTGTTGCAAACTGGTCACAAATCATAGCTCTTTTAATATTCAACAAGATACACTTGTTTTTTTTAATAATCTAATTCATGTTAGGGACTTTTGTCAAATGTATCACCTGAATAATTTTCACTTTGCTCATTGCCGGTTCGATCACTCCAGCTTCCAAATTGTTACGGATTGTTCCGTTTACGAGGTCAAGTCCCATGCTGCATTTGCAATTTTTTTTATGAGAAAAATAACATTTCAAAGGTAACCTCAAAGGAAAAGACTAAAACTGCAATATTGGAGTAGTCAGTACCTTGAATAGTGCTTCTTATCAGCCTTGGTTTGTGCGGTGTGATGGTACGCTCTTAGTTTAGCTACCAACTCAGTCGCATCCTTAGCAGCGTTTACTGCAAGCACCTGAGAAAAATAATGATAACCATTTGATAATTAGACAGCAAGAAACAAAGGATTAGAGTTTCTTTTATTCGTGAAATAGGGATTGTAGGTCACACCTTTGGTATAATCAATAGCGCATCGGCAAATTCAGCAATTGCTAATTGTTCACGAGATCCTAAGGTTGTAGCAAGGTGCTCTAAATATACAGACAAAGCTGATTCAACTGCACCTCCACCTGCAACCACCTGTTTGACAAGATACAAAGTGTTGATTAAAACGAGACATGTGAAGTTCATTACCATAAGCAAGGAGTGTCTATAACAGGGCAAAAGGATGTTACCGTGTTGGACTCAAGGGTCCTCTTGACAATACATAATGCATCATGTAATGCTCTCTCCATCTCATCAAGCATGTAGTCATTTGCACCTCTTAAGATCACAGAGACCTTACAGACACAAAAGATTATGAAGTCATGACGAAGCTAGACTAAACTGTGTGCGATAACTTTAGAATATTGTATTTAAGATATAAATTTTAAGATATTATAGTGTCAACTGTCAACAATTACTTATGATCTAAAGCAAAGAAAAAATGGCATACCGCACTGCTTGTTTTTGTTCCTTTTATTAATATAACATCATCATCTGCGATTCTCTCCTCCACCACCTCGTCTGCAGATCCAAGGTGTGCCGGATCAAATGTCTCTTCGCCCTCCATGTCAGCAAAAGTGGTGACCTAAAACAAAGAACAAAGATATTAGTCGAGTCTGAAGTTTACAATGACATTTCAGTCGGGTAAATTGGTTCTAATGCTCCTAGTATTGAGAATGTATAAGTGAGGACGCACCAGGGTTGCTCCGGTTGCCTTAGCAACATGACGCATGTCTTCTTTCCGCACACGCCTAACCGCAATTGCTCCTGCCTCTACGAAGTACTGAAATAAAAGAAAAAGAAATAATATATAGGGACTCAAAGCATACAAGGCACGTAGTAATACTTGAGAACTTCAAAAACTGAAATCTATGTAAGGGAAGAGAGAAGAGTAAAGGTTTTCAGTCTCACTTTAAGTGCCATGTCGTCAATCCCCTTTGTGGTCAGAATTACATTGGCCCCAGCTTTAAGAAGTTTCTCTATCCGCTCTTTTGTCATGTCAGCTTCTCTGTGAAAACAAACATTCAGCAAAATATTAAAACTCTGGATGAAACATAATAGCATCGGCAGAACAAGAGTAGAATAGGACTATCTCAAGCTTTCTCTATCACGTACACCCCATTATTGAAGAAAATGAAAATAAACTTCTTTGCGTAGGTATCAAAGGATATAAGACACCTGGGGAAAAAGTGTACGACAAAGAAAATTACCTTTGACGGATTTTTTCCAGTTCCCGTGGATCATTCACAACAACTTGGACACCCAGCTGCATTTTTGTCTTCTGCAAATTAAAGTCAAGGCAAGCAATCTTTGCTGGAGATACTCGTAATGGCATCCCTTGGGCAGCACGTCCAGTATTGAGTGCGTATCCATTCAAGAGATAGCTATCTCTTGCACTTTGTCCATGAGCTTTCAGAATATTGATACCCTACATTGAGGTACCAGACATTTTTAAACATAAAATAACATTCTCACTCCAAATCTTATGTTTGACACTTTGACAGAGGAGCATAAAAATACCTTGATAGGGTATTTGATCTCCCCTCGCTGATTTGTCATCTTTACAGACAAAACGGCATCCACAACCTTCAAGAAAAATGTAATTATCAAGTTCAGGGCATTGCTGCAAGATTTAGCTATGGATTCCAGACATTAAAAAGGAAAAAGAACAGACATAGATAGAATGAAGGCCCCCACCCGAAACAACCGACTAAACGTAGGAATTAACAACAGAAATTATGCATTTCCATGTGATTGCCAAATAAAGAGAACTGGAAGCATACCAAATTGGCAAAGAAGTCGCTGTCACCAGATATCAGTTTGGAGGACATGCTCGTTTTAGCACAGTTTATCAATGGAACTTTCCCAAGTTTTTCAACCTATACAACACAAAAATAAGTAATTACTTGAAGCTATCAGAGACAGTCACTATGGTGAACGTATCCACGTATACTAACAAAAAAACTTGTCAAAAAAAGACCATATGCATTGCACGACATAGAATAAAATCTTTCTCAAATGCTATATCTCATTCAGAAAGTAGATGCCTGAGGTCAAAGGCGAATTTAGACCATTATAACAGCACTAACCTTTGTTACCAACTTCTCGTCTATGTATTTGCAAGATTCTCTCATCGCTAGCTGTCAACAGGAACACAAGATTATGAACACAGTGGAAAGACTTGAGTAATGCAGGTAACTACATACAAAATTAATGTTGTGGCCTACCCTGTATCCACTGATTATTGATGTTGGATGAATTTTGTTCCTGACCAAATCATTTGCTCTCTGCAAATATAAGCATAAGACAATTAATCATCAAGTGGTTACCATGTGAAAAATCTTCACAGCTCTGGGATAACAAGAATAACAAAACCAAGAATAATAATAATCAAATTAACCTTCAGCAATTCAGCAGCTACAATAACAACAGATGTAGTCCCATCACCAACTTCTCTATCCTGGAGTTCAGCTAACTCCACAAGAACCTATCACAACAAAAGCCGGCAAACAGAAATCATGATGTAAAAACATATAATGATGATAAAAACATCCGCACTAAAGGTACAGTGATAAAAGTATGTATCAGTCACCTTAGCAGCTGGGTGCTCGACCTCCAACATCCTAAGAATAGTGGCACCGTCATTTGTAATGGTCACGTCACCAATATCATCCACCAACATCTGTAAAAACAAGCCGACACAAGATATAACAGGACTGGACGAACTATGAACCGAAATAAAAAAGATTCATATCTAGCAGATTTAGAACTAAACTGGAAACGGTTCTAAGACAAAACCAAAGATGTAAGGTCTAAGACAACCCTACAGCTAGTATTCGTAACACAGATGAAAATCACAAAACGAATAGATTCCAAAGGAGTCACAAAGCAGTTGAATAAGGAATAAGAGAACATACCTTGTCTAATCCGACCGGACCAAGTGAAGTCTTAACAATATTTGAAACAGCTTGGCAAGCCATCACTGCATAGAGAATCATTAAACCCAAGTTAAATGCCAGCAAAAAACTCAACATACAAGAAGAAAAACAAACCCTAGCTAGAGATCGAACACATAATTCTCGATTAGAAAAAAAGAAAGAAAGAATAGATTAGAACAAGCAGAAATGTAGAAAGATGAATTTATAAAGCGACGCAGAAAACCAGTACCATTCTGAGTACGAACATCTTGGCCGGATTGCCTATCGCCGGAAATATCCGGATTTTGAGCGGAGATCGACATTATCCGGCAAGCTAATGAACACGAGCGGAGAAGCGAAAGGCTCTAGATTGAAGATCTGAGGTCGAGAGAGAAGTGCAGTGAGATATTGTTGGACCAGTTAATTTGAAAACTGAACAACCCACGGAAAATGCTTCTCGAGAGTCTGAGAGAGTGAGACTCCGGCGGGTTTTTAAGTTTCAAGGTTTCGAGGATGTACGGCCAGGGTATGAACGTTTCAAGTGATAATTATATATTTGGGCTCAAAGAATCTATATTGTAGGCCCACATGGGAGATACAAAATTAATGGGCTTGGGCTCAAACTGTCACCACTAAAATTCCACATCTGTTGAGCTTTCACAAGCTTCTCCGAAAATTGATGAATACTTGTACAATCTTTATGGAAAGAACAAGGCTTAGCTATGGAAACATTTGAGAGAGCTACACTACTATTTTCACATGTTTGAGCCTTGGTGTAAATTTAAGACATAATTTCAGAGCTTTCCATTAACTTATCAAAGAGTTTAAATCTGATTTGTATGGAATATAATGGTGGTGATTGTGCATTTGTAGCACGAAGGTTTTGATTGCTAATATTGGCTCAAATTGAGATTATTAAAGTAAAAGAGATATGATGGATGGCAATTGAAATTTAAATCAGTTACAAAGAAGCTATTGAGAATCATGCTTTAAAGGCTTGAAGAGCTTCTTTACCATCTTCCTATACTCTGTTACATTAGACAGAGAATGGGGACATCATTATTGAATCAACATGCAGAAAAGCAGCCATTTTTACTCTGATTACTACTGCCAAAATTACCTTCTTGATTGCTCCAAAGCTGAGCAGCTTGATTGTTCAAAGGTGAGCTGTTGTTCGGTTCTGATCCAAGCAGAAAACAGGAAAAAATCAGATATTGGAACAAACCAACAGAGATTCATGAAAAACCTCAAGGATATATCAGCCATAGAGTTGTTACCTCCGAGAAGGCTTTGAACTGAGAGTAATATTGTCCTCACATCATAAGCGGATGACCATTTATCCTACAGAGAGTGTGAAAACAGATTATGTTTTAAGTACTGCTTATCTGCATGGATTTTAACAGAAACACACAAGCAGAAGACTCAGACGATTGCTATGTACCTGAAGTATATCCAAACAGATATTGCCATAGAGATCAACATTGGGGTGGAAGCAGCAAGTCTCAAACTTAACATTGGGAGGTTTAAAAGGATAATCGTTTGAGAAAGAGAGTGAAAGTCTGTACTCAGTTCCTTCAAACACGGTGTCTTTACTTCCTGAGATTGTTCCTTTCCAGCAGAACATGTTGTCTTCCTCCGGAAAAGCCGATATCCCCGGATCACCTCCCATCTGAAATCAAAGACCATATATAAGCATTTAACAATGTATCAACAAGTTCAGTGTTTGATTCTTTCCGTAGAAAATGAGGGAAAGAAAAGATAGCTTACCATCAAGCCCATGAGTTCAGATTGCAACCTGTGTGTTTAAGGACAAACAATGGGTTAGATTGAATTAACTTAACCAAGATCAAACAATGAGTGGAAATTTTGAGCAATAAAGGGTACACGAAAGTAACATGAGAAAATCTTTTAGTAAATGAACAAGAGAAGTCACAATCAGTTTTAGATACGTTCTTTCTCTTACAGCATGATGTAGAACCATACTGACCACAAGAACTGGATATTGGTAGACCCAAATACAAATCTAATCTAACCTAAAGAAACATGAATCAATAAACAAAGAAAAAGTAGATAGAAGCCAAGCAAATCAAAGAGGCTAAAGACTAAAAGATTATCCTTCAATTAGAGGCGAATTATTTCAAGACAGCGAAAAACTAGAGAAGAAAGAAAACCTTTTGAGGACGGATTGGCTATCGACGGTCTTAGTCGGAGGAGCAGGTTGCTTTGATCCGGCGGCCGTCGGAGTAGTCCCTGAGTATCCATCAACCGTCGCCATCCTTTTCCCACTTAGAATTGAAAATCAACGATCGTAGTGGAAATTTCTCAATGGAATGATTATGCTTGAAGAGAAACAGATTCGCGAGTGATCAAAATTGAAGAAGGAGAATGGAGAGAGTTCTTCTTCACTTCTATGAGAGAGAGACGTGGGTCTGGGTTATAAAACGTGTACGGCACATAAAAACGACGTCGTTTAGAAAGCAAGAGAAAATAATGGATAACTATTTTTTCCGAACGTTAGAGGAAAGCGCTCTTCGGTGTATTTGGATTTCACCTAACTTTTTCTAAAATTTTCAAATTTGTTTCAAAAACAAAAAGGGAAACTGAAATTTCCTAATCCAAAAAAATGCTCAAATCACTAATAATATGTTGTTTATCGGATGTGAATATGTGATACGGAATTTGGTTGTATAAGAATTGAATCGATTGGTATAGTTATGTTTCTTCTTTATTAAACTTGAGTAAACAAGACAAACCAAACAAAAAATAGATGGGAGATTCCGTGTATATGAAACTTGGAATACTTTAATGTCAATAAGAATTAATTTAATACCAAGAGAGGGAGCAATTATGTAGCTGATCCTTAGTTATTCTCTTAAACAATATTAGTTACAGTCATTTCTGGAGGCTGATAAACCTTCAAAGTGTTTTTGGAATCAGAGTAATGAATCTAATGCTGAGCTAAAAGACTCCAACCAACCCTAACACACTGTTCTTGCCAAATGTCTCGAACTTTAAAGATGATGCTTCCTCTTTGATATTATTTAATTCTAGTAACCAATCCTAATAATGCCTATATGTCTATACCTATCAAAGTGTTAAAATCATGCAAATATGCGCAATAGATTAAAGAGATTCATGATAACTAATAAGAGGTGACGCTGCCGAGGGTAAAGGAGAAATCAAGATCTTGATACTATTAGATTCTTCAAAAGGACACAACATCTTCAATCCAATGTCACAAGTTAATGAGAGACATTTCTACAGTACATGATAACTTCCCTAACTTTTTAACCTATCGAGAAACATCACACTAAGAAAGCCACTGGAGATGACAATACAAGTTTAATAGAGGTATTTATACATACCAATCAATGATGGAGATTAATGACTCGCGAGACTCTTTCAAAGAAGATGGGACACATACTTGTGCTGAACTTTATTACATCTTTCATCCATTCTGGCGCCACTCTTTGGAATGTCCCGAGCGATTCAACCTTGTAGAGCAGCTCAGATTCTTCACCACTTGATTTATCTATAAAAGTTAGGCTGAAGGATAAACCTGTTACAGTCAAAAGTCAGGGTGAGAAACAGAATTAGCATCAGTACTTTTCTGGTGGCTGATGATCTTAACCGTTGGGTGGTTCATTTTTCTATGAAAGAAAATAGGCGTGCATGAAAACAACCGGAAGCAGATACAGTGAATAAACTTTATGAAACAACATATTACCAGTTGCTGGGTGTGAAGCTACAATGCAGACATGTTCGCCTTCATTATTGATTGATAATTTCATTCCTAGCAAATGCTCTGCAAGAGCTTGAAATGTACAACTAGCAGAACTACTTGATCCATTGTATAATGTTTTATAGCACTGTGGCTGAGAAACCAAGAGAGTTTCCTGGAAACAAAAGCAAGAAAAATATATTCGTAAGGATAAGATGTATCTCATTCAGCTCAGAACTGAAAGGATAAAAGGTGATTTGTTTTACCGTTGCTTTATGATGTTTGCTAATGTGAGGTGATATCATGTCTGTTTCTACCATATCTTCTGACAGTCTGCTACGTTTTCTTATACTTTTCGTTGTAACTTGAGCAGTTTCAGGAGTCTTTCTCACTTGTTTTCTTCCACTTTGATCTTCGTAGTTGTGGGGATGTCCCTCTTGGACCAGTTCTTTTAGCTTGCTGACTTCTTCAGAAAGTGTTCTGTCTGTATGAAATTCACTATTTTCAGTACAAGGACAAAGACGGTAAAACAACAAAGATTTTATCCTACATGCAGTTCATGTTATCTCAGCTAAATTCCTAGAAAAACTTCATAATATGTCCGAGTAACAGGTCACATTCCATGGCACATGGAGTTGAGCAGCGACTATAACTAAATTTGCTTCTTACTCTTTTGTTCTTCTTCCATGAGAAGATTTTGATACTCCAGACACTTCTTGTCCCTACTAGATCTGTGGTTCCAAGATAATTATGGTTACATTTGTAAAGCTCCAACTTCTATAAATATAACCAGCTCCAAAAGAATGCCGGGAAATTCAACACAATTTCTATAAATATGATGTACATACCTGACTAAAGTCATTTCATTCCTCATATTCTCCACTGTCTCCAGCAAATTCTGATTTTCACTTCTCAAATGCTGTATCAATTCCTCTGAGGCTGCAAAAAGCAAAACAGGTAAAGATAGTTTCCATATCTCTAATTTGGTAGGCATTAGAACTACACAAATAAACCCCATTGTTATCGTTCCAAATTGAAAGAGTTCCAACTGTTGTAATCCCCAATTGCAATTTGAAATACAACCCTAGGGACAGAGGAACGAGCACCGGTAACTAGTATCTAATGAAATTAATTCTCCAAGCATGACACAAAGGAAGAGCTCAACCTCAATTCCGAAAAAGAAAAAAGTAACAAGGGGATAGAGAGAGATAGAAATTGGTACCTGACACGAAGTTTAGGAACTTCTCTTCTTGTTCCTTATTAACATCATCATATTCGGAAAATTTCTTCTTCTGAAGAAAGAGATAGAAATGAGAGCAGTTAAAATCGAATCCAGGAACGCGAAATTACATGAAGATCGAACGGAAGAGTATCCTGAAAACCTTGAGTTTGGTGTACTTGTCGTAGAGCTTGGCGTAGAGAGCTTCCATTTTGCAACTGAAGAACCAATATATTGATGCGTGAAGATGCAATATCAAAGACCTAGCAATTGGATTCGAGAGAGAAACATGCTCTTTGTTTCCGAAGGTCCCTCTTCAAAAGCCAAAAGAGAATTGTCGGATCATAAGAAACTCTAGAATTTTGTGGTAGATAAGTCTACCTTTTCTGGTTTTTTTATTGACATAAATAGAACGAGTTATTGTTTCAGAACACCCAATTAGCTCACAAGTTAATTTCAAAACTCAGCAAAAAAATAGAGAGGGTTTTCAAAAAAAAGAAAAAATTGAAAAAATTGTAAATTGACCAATTTACCCCTGCAAAATTCGCACAAACCAGAGTAAAATCAATTAAACCGGGTCCAAATCAATTAAACCGGACCGAAATCAATTTAACCCGACCCAATCGCCCAAACCCGACCCAATCGCCCAAACCCTAAAACCCTACCCAAACCCGACTCAACCCGACC
Organism: Lepidium sativum; assembly: GCA_023374145.1. NCBI lineage: Eukaryota > Viridiplantae > Streptophyta > Magnoliopsida > Brassicales > Brassicaceae > Lepidium > Lepidium sativum. The sequence goes on along the minus strand of JAKUCM010000721.1, from coordinate 96,858 downwards.
CGAACCTTAAAACCTGACCCAACCTATCGACCCGCCCCAAATCAACTCTCCCACTAAACCCTAAATTCCCGATTCAACTCCTTTCCCACTCTCCCTCTAATTTTCGCGAACTCATTTTATATCTTCTCACAAACCTCCAAAATTTCGAACTCCCATTTGATCTTCGGCGAACTAGTTAAACTTCGTACAACTTCGAAAATCTTCTCAACCAAACTTCGCGATTTGATCTCCTCGGAATCTCCCTTTGATTTCACTAAAACTCAATGACTTTTCTCAACCAAATTTTGCGATTTCACTAAGGTAAACCATTTCATTGTTGCTTAAAACGATTATCCAATATGCTGAATTTGTTCTTGTTTATTAATCAACAACATCGATCCTTTAAGTAGAGATAGGAAGCCACATATGTCGGCTACTCTATCACAAGTCTCGGATTAGATAAGCTCCCCCAAACTTAAGAAACAGAATCTATCTAAAATTCAAAATACACATAAGCTAAGATATATAGGATTGGGTTTTTTTGTATATGAGTGTCATAAGGAAAACTATATATCATCAATCATTTGCTCAATTAAATACACAAAAATTGATTAAGTTTTGTATAATGCCTTGCAGTGATGGCTAGAACAAGAAGAGGTTCGAGCACAGGAGGCAGTGGGAGAGGACACAACGAAGACGAACCGATGGATGACATATTCATCGAAGACAGAACGGTAAGTATAACTAGTATAACTTGCTAGTTATACTATATTTTCGTAAAACTAGTAGAACTAGCAAGTTATATTGTGTCGTAATACTAGTATAACTAGCTAGTTATACTATATTTTTCGTAAAACTAGTACAACTATGTAGTTATACTCTGTCGTAACACTAGTAAAACTTGCTAATTATACTATATTTTTTGTAAAACTAGTACAACTAAGTAGTTATACTCTGTCGTAATACTAGTATAACTTGCTAGTTATACTGTTTTTTTCGTAAAACTAGTACAACTATGTAGTTATACTGTGGTGTTGATTGCTGAAAATATGTTTGTGTGTTTCAGGATGAAGGACCGACTGCCCAGCTCCCTACCGGGATGTACTTCAATCCAACGGAGTACACCAAAAAGGTCAAGATCTCCACTCGTTGTTATGTGAAGCAGAGGAAGGAGTTTTTCGAGGGGTTGCAGCCTCCACTGACTGATGTGGAGAGGGCGTGGTTCGAGAACCACCCGCAGTTCGGGCATATATTCCACATGCCCATGGAGAAAAACCACATGAGCATGGGCATGTGGATGTTGCTTCTTAGAACCGCTCGGACGGAGACCAAACGTGAAGTTTTGTTTATTGTGAACGGTGTCCTGGTGCGGTATGGGATTAAAGAGCATGCGCTGATCTCTGGGTTAAACTGTCGTATGTATGAGACGACAGAGTTTCGGGAAACTGCTGGAAGTACGAGGTTCAGGAGGAACTATCTGGGGTACTTGGGGAGGAGTGTCAGGAAGGAGGATGTGGAGTATATCCTGGTGAACTGGGGACCTCTTACTCAGGACGACAAACGGCTGAAGATGTTAGTCCTGTACTTCCCCTGCCATGTCATCCACTCGCCGACCAAGGGCGGAACAGATGCAACGCCCATCGATGGCTTCCTATTGAGGGATGTGGATTATCTGGATTTCTGCTACATGTTCCCTTGGGGCAGATGGACCTTCGAAAACATGCTCCACGAGATCGAGCATACGATGAACCATTTCAGAGGCACAGTCTCGGGTACAACTTGGGCTATCCCTGGTTTCGTACTTCCTCTCGAGGTTAGCTTACATTTGTTAGTTTATGATATGTAATTATTGTGTGGTTTTCTGACATTTACGCATATGTTTATGGTTGTAGTTATTGGCTTTTGAGTCAATACCGACGTTGTACCGTAATTGCCGAAAGCCAATTCCAAACGCAGACCCAAGGTGTCCTCGGTTGTGCAGGTCCCATTTCCAGCAACCCAACATGAGAGGATATTCCTTCCCAACAATCAACAAACTCCTTGACAAAACCACGGTTAGTTAATGATTATGTAGTATATTCTGTAGTATAACTAGTATAACTTGCTAGTTATACTATATTTTCCGTAAAACTAGTACAACTAGCAAGTTATACTCTGACGTAATACTAGTATAACTTGCTAGTTATACTATATTTTCCGTAAAACTAGTACAACTAGCAAGTTATACTCTGTAATTTCTAATTTTTCTAATCAGAGTTTGTCGTTGATTGATTTGTTTTGCAGGAGATTTTCAGTATCCTCTCTCCACGCACGGATGAAGAGTGCAGTTTGCTGGCTGGAATGACCGAAGAGGAGGATGAGGAAACTCACGATCTTGAGGTTGAAAGCTAGAGACAATGTATCCGGGCTGGGAAGAGAATCTTATTTGAAGCCATGTATAACCAGGATGTGGAAGCAAGATTATCTACTCCTCCTTCTGCTCCGACCCAAGCCCCAACTCCGAGACAAGCCATGCCTCCGCCTTCCGCTCCGAATCAAGCTGAGGTTGTTGATATGCTGAAGGCATTAACAGACGAGGTAGATCGGTTGAAGAGAAGAGTGACATTGGTGGAACAGGTATAACTAGTATAACTAAGTATAACTTGTATAACTCAAATAACCCGAATAACTTGTATAACTTGAATGACTGTTCAAATACAGGGTGCTGGTGGTGATAATGAATCCCATGATGTACGTGATCAATCTGCAACCGTTGATGCTCCACCCGTTGATGCTGCACCCGCTGTTAGCCAGGTATAACTAGTATAACTTGTATAAAAATTATAACTAGTTTAACTTGCTTAACTGTTCAACTGTAGACTGCTACGACTCGTGGAGGTATTAGGAATGTATATGTGCGAACAAGTAAACGCACAACGGTTTCCGACCCAAGTCCGGCAGTGACGAGGGCGAAGGCGAGGAATGTTTAAACTCATTTAAGTTAAAAACTTAATTTAGCATTTTCTGTTAAGCAATGTACAACTCATTTAAGTTAAAAACTCATTTTGCATTTTCTGTTTAATTTATTTAATGTTATGTTTATATATTCAAACATCATTAAGTGTTAAATTTTATGTTTATATGTCTCAAACATCATTAAGTCTAACATCACGCTAAATATTATTATGCTTAAAACAACATCATTTCTACTAATTATACAAGTTATACTAAAATAACTTGAATTTTGATAATCTTACAAAGGACCGAAATATTTTTCGACCCTCTCCACAAGCTTAACAACCACTGCATTTTGCTCCCACATCTCCTTCTTCAGCATCGCCACCTCCGCCTTGTACAACTCTATCTTTTTCTCCATCTCCTGGATATCATATTTCAAATTCTCACACTCTCCTTGTATAGCTTGATCCCAACTTATTTTCCTGTGGAGACCATCGTTCTGTCGGTGGAAACAACATCAGTTCTACTAGTTATACTAGTTATACTAGTTATACTAAACAGCATCGTTGTACCTTATACACTCGACATTTGAAATAGATCTTGTTCCGGGCATGTTCATTTGTTCTTTCCACGGTGGTAGCTTCACCACAGGGACATTTATGAGGAATTCCCCCTTCACTATCCATGACGTATTCAATTCGCCTAAATATTTCACGGGTTTCTTCCTCGGAGTAGTCGGTGTCGTCCTCTTCGGTCCAAGACACCATGTAAGACCTAAAAGAAAAGAAAAACATAAACATAATAGACGAATCTAAAATCAAATCCCGAATTTTTTTTCTACAAACCCTAACAATAGAGGATAACTTACTATGAGACAAGAAGTCGAGAGATGAGAGAAGATTTGGAGAGGGGAGAGGGTAGTTAATCTAAGATGAGAGAAGATTTCAAGAGATGTGAAGAGAAATGGTTGAGAGAAGAGAGAAAACGAGAGAGATGAGAGAGATGTCGGCGAGGGAGGAGGAAAAAGTGAGGAGGAGGGAGAAAAATCTTTTTTTTTGGTTTATATACCCACAAAATTAGGTGTGCACGTGTCCCTACAAAATTTTTAGACCTGGGCGCCAAACGAAAACGTGACAATTTTGACCTAGTTATAATACTAGTTGGCTGTTATACTAAATTACTACTAGTTATACTTTCGATGATTTTGCATAACATTTAGTTATACATAACCTTATAAATTTATATTTTAGTTGTACAGTGAATAATAATCAATTAACTGATGACTCTAAGTGTTTTGTGTATTTAAATTCTAGAATAAATATATATTCGTAGAACTTAGAGAGTCACATTAATGTTAACTTAGAAAGTCACACTAAAACTATAAGGAATTAGGTGGACGAATGTAATTATGTCTAAAAAAACTTAGTTTAATTTTATTTTTAAGTTATATATAGAGTCATTCATCACTATATACACAAAATATAATCATCTTAACATCATTATATATTATCTTACTTATAAGAATATCTTACTTATAAGAATCAAGTTTCATTATAGATTATCTTACTTATAAGAATTAAGTTTAATGGATAAAATTCATTTTTAGATTACAATTACTTAAGTTCAAGCACGAGTTTCACGAGTTTTACAATTACTTATCTTTACTAGTTTCACGAGTTTTACAAATACACATACATTTTCCAGAGAGAGCCATAAAGTTATTAGGAAATAAACTAGTTTTACTAGTTTCACGAGTTTTACACATACACATACATTTTCCAGAGAGAGCCATAAAGCTATTAGGAAATACAGTAGTTTTACTAGTTTTACAAGTTTCACGAATAATGGGAAATACTCAACAAATCACTGATTGACCTCATCTTCTGCTAGGTATCTGAATATTGGCGATTGGAACCTTTGTCTCGGCCTCCTTACGTTTGATGATCTTGGACGTGTCTCTCCTACCGATGGCATCCTTTTCACTTTTCTTCTTCCCGTTTTAATAATCCTGTCAGGTGGTTTGATTTCTTTGTCTTTGATGTAATCCGGAACATCCCACTGCGACATCTCGGGCACCAACAAAATAGACCTGGTATACGCAAGTGCCCACAACTCGGACCAATAATATTTAGAACAAAGCTCATGTAATGAGATATTACGAGGTCGAGGTTCCATCTTATGGTAATGAATGAATGCAGCCAATGCATGGATACACGGATTCCAAGCTCTACAACTGCAGCTCTTCGATTCCAAGCAAACAAAATAATTCTTCCCATCACTACCGACGACATCGAATTCAAAGGTGTTAAGCGCCATCACAATCAACCTCTCGGCAACAGCCCATGAATCATGCATTATGTTCTCCACAAATGGCACCAATTTGTTTTCAATTGTACCTTTCGTTGTTTCCATCCGACGATCACAAAACCACTTCGCAAATGTTTTGAGGATTGTATCAAGCATAGGTATTAGGGAGAACTTCCTTGCTTCATTAAACACACTATTCATAGACTCCACACTGTTGCTTGTGTCGATATTATACCTTTCTCCCGGAAAGACACACCTAACCCACTTTTCCTTCACAGTACTTTCCTCCAAATAACTGGCTGCAGTCGGAAATCTTCTCATAAATAAACTATATTCGCGGTTGAAATCGACAATTGTGTACTGCCTACTACACTGCATGAATTTCCAACCAACAACAGATTTGTTGGTACTAGACGCATGAGCTCTCACATTTTGTGACATATGCCATATGCAGTACCCGTGATGGGTTTCTGGATACACATTACCTATGGCGCCGATGAGCCTTGCATTCCTATCACTAACAAATACCAATTCAGAAGAATCTGGTATAACTGTCTTCAAAGTCTGGAAAAACCATGTCCAACTAGCATCGTTCGCTCCATCTAGTACACCATACGCAATTGGATAATGGTGTCGATTAGGATCTTGAGCAATAGCAAAAACTAACACACCACCATATCCGTTTTTGAGGAATGTTGCATCTACAATAATCACTTTCCTCATCACTCTAAATCCCTCGATGCTAACTCCAAAAGCTATGAAAAGGTACTTGAACTTCCCATTTTCATCTACTTGCACATCTGTTACTGTACCCGCATTTGCCTTCTGTAACTCGTATAAATAGGAATGTATCATCTTGTAGCTTTCTTCCGGAGTGCCACGCAGCCTATTAATAGCAAGTTTTCTCCCTCTCCTTGCGGTGGAGTACGATATACTCACTCCAAGTTTTGTCTTCACAAAACCCATGATAACTTTAGGAGTTGGAGTGTTCATTTGTCGAGGAAAATCCTCTTGCAAGACACTTGCAACTATTTCTGGCGTGCAGTGCCTCTTTGTGCCACTACTCTCGCTCTGACTAGCCCGAGAGCATGTATGCATCTTTGTGTACTTTATAATCCTAAAAATATCCATATTTTTAATCTTTGATGCTCGTACACCCCATTTGCAGCCTTTTTTATTACATACAATCCACAACCGACTTGGTTCAGATCTTTTAATGGCAAAACAAAAGTTGTTGACAAATGATCCTCTATCCACAACTTCTTGCAATGTCTTCTTATCTTTAAATTCTTGATGCAAACTCAAACCTAAGCCGTCTTCCCATTCCTCTGCAAACTGACTACTCTCTACAGCGAGTGGACGTTCTACATAGACATCACCAATATCCGATCTCTCAACACTAATATCCAGACTTCCATCTTCTGGCTCAATTTTATTCTCTCTAGCTGGTGGAGAATATACTATAATAGCAGTTGCTCCTCCCTCACCATCATTACAACCAACAGAGCTTTGAACTGCTATCGACACTTGTCTCGGCATTCTTTCCTCTGGTTCTTCCGATCTAGTTATGACATCCACGAACAATGTTGCCGTACTACGATTATATTCATCAATGTAGGCTAGATAACCACACACATCCACATCATCACAGATACTCACTTCAACCTCATCTCTGACCGTAGGTTGGTAGAACCTCAACTGTAATCTAACCTTACTTTCATCTAAATCAAGCCTCTGATATAGACATTCTTCAATCATCGACAAAGTGATATCCTCTACCGCGTACTTCATCAATATACAACTATTACGGTCGTTGCATTTAAACCATATCACGATTTTGTTGTTCATAATGCCCTGCTAAAACAAATAAAATTGATTAACTTGTGTATAACTTATGTAGTTATACCAATTTTACTTGTATAACTAATGTAGTTCTACCAGTTTTGCTTGTACAACTAATGTAGTTATACCAGTTTTACTTGTATAACTAGTGTAGTTCTACCCGTTTTACTTGTACAACTAGTGTAGTTCTACCAGTTTTACTTGTATAACTAGTGTAGTTCTACCAGTTTTACTTGTACAACTAATGTAGTTCTACGAGTTTTACTTGTAGAACTAATGTAGTTCTACCAGTTTTACTTGTATAACTAATGTAGTTCTACCAGTTTTATTTGTATAACTAATGTAGTTCTACCAGTTTTACACCACGTTTCACCCAATTGTGATCATATTCAATCAAGTCTTATACAAGCAAAATTCTACCAAATAACCAAAAAAATAATATCATTTATGAAATTAACCTTCTTCACCAACCCAATGCAAAAATGCAACTAAAGAATGTACAATTGATTCAGTTATGTATAACTGGTCATAACCGTATAACTGATTCTAGTTATACTAGTTTACCTATCGTAGAAACCAACTCTTATCAACTCAGATTCCATCGATCATTTAGGCAGTTCTGAATCTATAGTGCGTTATGTTTCAGCCTATACATTACAATTGTTACCAATGCCAAGTCTTATTAGAGCTAGATTATACCAAATAATCAACTATGAATTTAAGCTGAAACATTAGCGCAATGCAGAAATGCAACTAAAGAATGTACAACTCATTCAGTTCTGTATAACTGATTCTAGTTATACTAGTTGTACTATCGCAGAAACTGTTATCAACTCAGATTCATTCGCTTGGGCAATTCTAAATCTATAATTACACTATGTTTCAGTCTAGCCCCAGTCTATGTTACCAATCTTAAGTCTTATTCGACCCAGATTCTACCAAATAACGAAAGCAAAATTATCAATTTCAATTTGCAATTGACCTTCTTATGCCCAAAGTGAATAGGCAAATCAATAATGAAGCTATGAAGATTAACAAACGACGGTAATGGCAGGAGAGGCGGCGGCGGTGCACGTCGGAGCCGGCGGCGTTGCAACTCGAGACCCCCCGACGGCGTGAAATCGAACCCGATTGAGGAGGAGAGAAAAGGTAGAGATGAGGAGAGAGATAGAGATGAGAGAGAAGAGAGTTTTTTTTTAAAAAATAATTGATTTGGGTAATTTTCATTAAGGGCATTTTGGGAATATCAAGTTTCATTAATAGGTTTGTATATAAGAGATTAAAATTTTTTGAGAATGGGTTTATGAGATCTTTGCCCAAATAGAACGTAGATGGAGTCATGTACTCCTTACAAAACGGGAACGATAAGAAAGTGGAGTCATAGATTCCTTACAAAGTGGAAATAACATCAAAGTGTTGAACTAGTTTTTAGGAAGACTTGGGTTCTCTTATTTGCAAAATAAAAATATGAAAGAGAGATAACGTGACCTCAATAATCTCAATACTTCTTATTTGGAATTCTTGTACGAATATTTCTTTTTGGCACCAATACTTCTGCATCATCAATCTGTCTCCACACATTGTCTTCCGATAGTCTCCTATCAATAGTCCCATCCTCCAAAAGAACCTTATCCTCAAGGTTCAGAGAAAAATCAGGGAAGCTTGTCTGGAATTGAGCTTGCTCTTCTCACGTTTCGTCTTCAGTTGGGAGCTTCGTCTACTTTATCAACAACTCTGTGGTGTCCTCGGATCCTTGCTTTACTCATCTGGTCTTTAGAATAGCTTCTGGTTCTAGGATAAATAATTTGTTGGCGCTGAGTGGAGGTAGCTCGACTGAAGTGGGATCTTCATCTCCGATACGTTTCTTCAATAATGAGACATGGAACACATGATGTATTCGAGATGTTTCTGGAAGCTTGAGGCGGTATTCAACTTGTCCAATGCGTTGTTCAACTTGAAAGGGTCCAAAGAAACGATTTGAGAGTTTCTGCAAAGTACGTCTGATTAGTGACTTCTGGCGGTAAGGCAAAAGGCGGAGGAACACCCACTCGCCAACCTGGAATTGGACATCTCGTCATTTTGCAGTCCGCCAGTTGTTTCATATGATTATTAGCTACTTAAAGATTGGCTTTCAATTCAGACAACACTTCATCCATGTTATGTAGCTGTTCGTCAATTTCTTCGACAAGAGAAGAGCCAACTTCGTACCTTGGCATCAATGGTGGTGAGCAGTCGTACATTGCTTCAAATAGAGTCATCCCTGTGGAGAAATGAAAGCTGGTGTTGTACCAGAACTCTGCCCATGGTAAGAGATGGCTCCATTGTATTGGTCGGTGTTGGACAAAACAACGCAGGAACTATTCTATGCAGCGGTTGACCACCTCGGTTTCGCCATCAGACTGAGGGTGGTAAGCTGAGGATCTGCAGAGCTTTGTGTCTGATTATTTCCACAGCTCCTTCCAAAAGTTGCTTTAAAAAATGGTGTCACGGTCGCTGAGAATGGAGCGTGGTATCCCATGTAACCGAACCACCACGTCTACGAACCTTGCAGCTACTTGGCTCGCTGTGTACGGGTGTATGAGAGGAATCAGGTGAGCTGCCTTAGTCAAATGGTCAACTATGACCAGAATTGATGTATGGCTGCTTGATCTCGGCAAACCATCCACGAAATCCATTGACACATCTTCCCATACCTGATTTGGAATCGGTAGAGGCTGTAACAAACCCGCAGGTGATAGTGTTTGGGCTTTGGTGCATTGGCAGGTATCGCAGTGAGACACATATTCCATAACTCTATTGTGCATTGATGGCCAATAGAACTGATGTGCCAACCGTTTGAATGTGTGCAATACTCCTGAATGGCCACCCATAGGCATATCACGATGTTCGCGAAGAAGCTGGGTGATGAAAGGTGAATCTAGTTGTTTGATGACCCTGTTGTTGTAGCAAAGGAGGCCCTCTTTCCAAGAGTAAGGTTGGTCGGGCCTTTCGGTAACCGAGGTCCCCACACGAATTAGGTACAAATCAGTTGTTGCAAGCTTGCGGAGATCATTCTAGAGAGACGCACATGGAGCAGGCAGAGCGTTCAGTACTGGGCTATCAGGGACGCGAGATAGTGCGTCGGCGGCTGCGTTCGCTTTCTCTGGCTTGTATACAATTTCGTAGCCGTATCCCACAAGTTTTCCCATCCATTTTTGTTGCTCCGGTGTAAGAATCCTTTGTTCCAACAGGTAACGGAGACTTCGTTGATCCGTCTGAATAGTGAACCGTTAACCCAAGATATATGGCCGCCAGGTATGAATTGCTACAATAGTAGCCAACATCTCCTGCGCGTACGTCGACCACGTCTTCTTGGTAGCACCCAAGGATCTGCTCATAAATGCAATAGGTCTATCATTTTGAGTGAGAATAGCATTGATACCTTCTCCCGAGGCGTCCGTCTGAATGATAAATGGCTTAGAGAAATCTGGTAGAGCCAATGTGGGAGTCGTTGTCATAGCGCCCTTCAGGTTGTCAAATGCTATATGTGCTTCATCATCCCAAGTGAATTGACCACGGTGCAAGCGATTGGTCAGAGGTCTTGCGATGAGACCATAATCCTGAACAAATTTGCGGTAACAGCTGGTTAACCTGAGGAACCCCCTGAGTTCAGTGACGTTTGTGGGTGCAGGCCAATTAGTCATAGCCGCAATCTTGGAATTTTCCACCTTGACGCCTTGGTCTGTGATGATGTGCCCCAAATACTCAAGCTCTTGTTTTCCAAAATCACACTTCTTGAACTTTACAGACAGCTTGTTGTTGCGCAAAACCGTGAAGACATCTCAGACATGTACAAGATGTGATTCCCAATCTTCACTATAAATTAGAATGTCGTAAAAAAAACCAATACTGACTTACGCATGAGAGGTCGAAAGATGGAGTTCATAAGCGCCTGAAACGTCGACGGCGCGTTGCACAGTCCGAACAGTATCACCAAATATTCATAGTGTCCATTATGCGTTCTGAATGCAGTCTTCGGAATGTCAGGCGGGTGCATTCTGACTTGGTGATATTCGGCTGTCAGATTGAGCTTCGTAAAGTACCTTGCACCAAAGAGTTCATTGAGCATATCGCCGACGGTCAGAATCGGGCAACAATCCTTGATCGTAGCATTGTTCAAGGCGCTGTAATCGGTACAGAATCTCTATGAACCGTCTTTCTTCTTTACCAGAGGGACATGTGATGAGAAAGGGCGTGAGCTACGTCGAATGATTCCGGAGTTGAGCATGTCCGAGACCTGTTTTTCAATCTCCTCCTTCTGAAAATAAGCATAGCAGTAGGGTCGTACGTTTTTCGGATTAGTTCCTTCCATTAGAGCAATGAAGTGCTCAATCTCACGTTGTTGTGGCAGGCTCGTTGGTGTTGTGAATAATTCCTCGAATTCGTGTATGATTTCCTGCAATTTCGATGCTACGGGTGACAATGAAGTGTCAGAGTGAGTAAGGAAAATCGCGAAAAGTGTGTGGCCTTGACGAACCTCCTTCAAAATATCCTCGTGATTGGTGGCCTCAATGAGTTTCGATTGGAGCCCCTTAATGGTTTGGGTTTTGCCTCTACAATAAATTTGCATAATCTGGGCCTTTCAATCACAAATTATTGGGCCCAAACTTTCCAGCCAGGTAACACCTAAAACAAGGTCCAAGCCCACCAAGGGAAGGGCGTGAAGCGTCACCGTGAACTTGGCGCCGCTGATCTGTAACTCCACCTCATCGTATATGCCGCGACATGTTAAAGGGGAGTCGTTGGCGACACGAACCGCGAAAGGAACCGTTGGCGTGAGGTTGTGTCGGAGCCGTTGAGACGCCTTCTCACTTATAAAGTTGTGGGTGGAACCACTATCTACATGTGCCAAGAGAGTATGCTTACCGATGGCGGTGCGGAGGCGTAAGGTAGTCGGTGAGTCCCAGCCGGACAAAGCATGAAGAGTGATCTGGAGTGCTTGGTCACCGTTCTCTACCGTCGTATTATCATCATCCTCTTCGTCCTGTTCGCTTTCCATGAGGAAGAGTTAGAGCTGTTTACATTTGTGTCCTGGGGAATATTGTTTGTCACAATTGAATCACAATCCCAAACTACGTTTGCGTTTTAACTCATCCCAAGTCAATTTTCTTGGGACTTCCGCTTGTTTTCCGGTTTTGGGTGAGGTGATTGATCGTGAGCTATCGAACAAAGAATGTGGGTTGTAGCGCCTCGACCTAGTCCATCTCTTCTCCTGTTGTAGCTAATCATCCCGCATCCTGGCCAGGTTGATGATCTCGGTCAAAGTTTTTGGTTTGAATATGCGAATTCCACTGGATATGGTGGTGTGGAGACCGCCCATATAGGTTCCTACTAACGCTTTCTCTGTCCAAACTTCCACCTTGTTTTGTAGCCGTTCAAATTCTCGTTGATAATAAATCAAGGATCCCTTCTGTCGGATGTGTGACAGAGCCTCATCAAAGTTTTTTACCATCCATTGGTCCAAACCTTGTCTACAATTCGGTCTCAAAGGTTTCCCACTGTGTATGGTGTGGATGGAGTTCTCTCGCCTTTGTGATAGATTGCCATCAGTTGTTAGCTTCGTCAGTAAGATGATAGGAAGCAAAACTCATGCGTTGTTCCATTGGCATCTTGTGGTACGCAAAGTACTGTTTAGCCTTGCTCATCCATTCGGTGGGGTCCCCCCTCCTGAATTTAGGGAATTCGAGCTTCACCTGGTATAGTCTCGCTCGGCCCCGAGCAAAAGTATGTACCGCATCCTCATGACGAGGGTTTGAGTGTCGTGTCTCAGGTTCCTTATTTATTCGTGACGCACTTGAGCCTCCTTCCTTACCAATCGTGGCCATCTCTTGCATTCGTCCTAGAGTTTCCTCTAGAGTTCGCTGGAATAAGCTCTCCATTCCTCTGAGTTTGTCATTGATCCCAGTAGACAACTTCCAGATTATCAAGTCTCTCTTTGTTAGTCAAGGTTTTATCTCCTAGGGTGTCAACCACAACCATGTTTGTGTTCGGTTTTCAGGTGTTTATAGGCGGAATGGTGTTAGTGGGGAATGGAAAATGGGGTAATAAAAGGAAGATGTTCTTGGTGGACGTTGATTCGCGTCGAATGCCGTTAATAAGAACAAAACACGGCTCTGATACCAAATTGCTAAGGTCCCTCTTCAAAAGCCAAAAAAAAATTGTCGGATCATAAGAAACTCTAGAATTTTGTGGTAGATAAGTCTACCTTTTCTGGTTTTTTCATTGACATAAATAGAACGTACAAAAGGTGGAGTCATGAACTCCTTACAAAACGGGAACATAAGAAAGTGGAGTCATAGACTTCTTACAAAGTGGAAGTAACACCAAAGTGTTGAACTAGTCTTTAAGAAGACTCGGGATCTGTTATTTTCAAAATAAAAATATGAAAGAGATCACGTGACCTCAATAATCCCAATACTTCTTATTTGGAATTCTTGTACGAGTAATTCTTCTTGGCGCCAATACTTCTGCATCATTACTCTGTCTTCACACGTTGTCTTCCGATAGTCTCCTATCAAATAACTTGAAAAATCCCAAACTGACCTTTAAAGCTCAAAATAAAATTAAGAAGGGAACATAATACTTCTTTATTTTTGTCCGCAATGAACATAATCTTAGGGCACCGATTTTAAATTGCTCTATTTTCGCATCGATTAACAAAAAAGAAATCTTTTCTTTTTATGTTTTTTCATAAATTTAAATATATTATAGTATAGTATTTATGAAAGAGAGAGTTGAGAGAAATAAGTAAATAATGGAACGTCGAATTATACTCTTTCATAATGCACGTATATATAGGCATACAAAGTTGGTTATAAAAATATTAAAATATTATAGATATTTATATGAAAGAATTTCTCAAATAAAGTAAAATTATGCTCTAATTACCAAAACAGTTTTTGTTTAAAGAAAAAAAAAAGAGTAAAGGGTGTAATTACGATTACACCCTTGAAACAAAAACGTAACTTTTCTTCTTCTTTCTTCTTCTTTGGTTAATTTCACAAAATAAAAGAAACCTAACCGTCGTTAACCTCTCCTTCTTTTCTTTATCGTCTTACTCATCGTCTTCTTCGTCTTACTCATTGTCTTCTTCGTTGTTTTCTTCTTACTCATCCTCTTCTTCTTCTTCTTCTTCTTTTTCGCGGTGACATTTGGGTTTGTCGTTTACGTAGACAATGGGTTTCTCGATTTCGCGACATTTAGCTTTCTCGATTTCACGACATTTGGGTTTTTGTTCTTCATTTTCTTCTTCTTTGTTTGTCAAGTAGAGTTCTTCACGGGTCTGAGCTAATGTGATATAGTTCGTAACTAGTTGTGAGGGTTTAAATTGAGAGAGTAAGGGTGAAGTGTAGTAGAGATAAGCTTAGTGTAATAGAGTTAGTCTGACATTTGGTAGAGGTAGGTTGTAGTGTAGTAAATTTAATATGATGTTTGGTAGAGTTGGGTTGTAGTGTGGTAGAGTTGGATTCTGTGTAGTAGAGTTAGTCTGACATTTGGTAGAGGTAGGTTGTAGTGTGGTAGAGTTGGCTAGTAGTGTGGTAGAGTTGGATTTGTGTAGTAGAGTTGGCTTGTAGGGTGAAGTTTAGTAGAGATAGGGTGAAGTGTAATAGAGTTAGTCTGACGCTTGATAGAGTTGGGTTCCGTGTAGTAGAGTTAGATTGCAGATTACGATGATTTTGTGGAGATATGTTGTAGTGTAGTAGAGTTTATTTGTGTGTAATGGAGTTGGGTTTTTAATGTTTATCGTTTGTTTTCATCTTTAGACATGACTGAGAAGAAGTACCTGGAAAAGCTTTTCAGACACGGTCTACCGGTAGTGAAGAACCGAAGCATTAACCATTACCGCAATCTTAAAAACATCAGTAATATGATCAAGGGTATTGGTGAGAATGCGTACGTAGACATAAAAGAGAACTCTTGCGTAGGCGTTTTTCTGAAGCTCGCAGACTACGACTACATGTTTACAGGGAGGCATATACAGTATTTGTTAATGCATCAACTACTGATTAAAAAAAAGTATGAGATGTGAGTGTTGTTTGGGTCTCGGCCTACGAGGTTTTCTCTACACGAGTTTGCAGAAATCACACAGCTTAATTGCGATAACTTCGAGGAGTCTTCTAATGTGGCAGATGTTGCCTACAGAGAGATTTTGGAAGAAATGGGTTTAGGGGTTGGTGAAGGCCCTACATGGGTATAGTTTAAAGACGTGTTGGGAAGATGTAGAGGATGGTCTTTTGAGAAGAGGAAGATGATAGGCTTTCTAGTGGTTTTGCATGTAAGGATTTATGGTTGTCACGGTTGAGCTGTCTAAAAACTATTCCCAAGATTCGTCATTCTCAGTATCAACCACACCGAAAGACATAGGAAATATGTTGAAGTTATCGTCTTGCATGGTAGCATTTAGTAGAGTACCTTTATACTTCCCTTGCAAAAAAGTACCATCAACAACAACAACCTTCCTCATGTACAAAAAACTAAAATACTTGCATCGAAGGCGATGAATAGAAACTTAAACTTATCTTGTCCGTCTACTTCGAGCTTTATTAGGGTTCCGGGATTCACAATTCTAAAAGCAAACAAGTACCACGGAAGTTCTTGAAAACTACTTTCAGAACTGCATGTAACTAGGGCTCATGTTTGGCTTAGAGTACGGTGTGCTTTCCAGTACTTCATCTGCATATATTGTAGTTATGATGACGTCAACTCTACTACGAAGGAAGATTAACTTTACTACGAGGAATTTAACTATACTACAAGGCGCTTAACTCTACTAATTCCACATTAACTCTACCACGTAAAAATTAACTCCACCATACCAAACTGCAGTCTAACTCTACTATACAAATTTAACTAACTACATTTATTCCACTACAAGGAATATTAACTCTATTACTTCCACATTAACTTTACTACGTATTTTTAACTTCACTATACTGACATTTAACTCTACTACAAGGAAGATTAACTCAACCATGGCGAATTACGTTATATGAAGTTTGTACATTTAGACCGAATCCCTTGTTCATTGAATCAGCAATGTGTCGAGGAAGAACAAATGGCCCAATTCCACCTACGAATTCCATGTATAACCTTCCTAAGACTTTTGTAGACGCTTGTCGCGCACAACCTGATCTCTCTGTAACAAAACAACTATGTTCTCCCTTATACTTCTGGACAAAGAAACAACCGCCGTCGTCCACAGGTGAAGCTCGCACTCTCCACTGATAGTTTGCTACACAACATTTCACATCCAACACTGTTTTCGATAAAGCAACAACATCGAAGTCAAACCTCTGTAAGATAGAAAGAATCTTTAGCCTCGTCAGGAGTTTTTTTTTATTAGTATCGTTGCCCAACAACCAATGCTAATGCTCACATTTCTATGTCCAAATACTCAGCATTCAAATCCAAACCCATTGCTTTCTCTGAGAGGTTTTTCTTCTCTTCTTCCTTCGATTTTCTACGAACACTGATATAATCTTCATCATCCGAGTTTTCACCATCCATATCAGCGCAACAGTCAAAACTGAATTCCACATCTTCGTCCTCAACATGTTCAGTTTCGTATTTCACATTTTCCGGGACACGCTCATTCTTTGGCCCACCTATACTAAAAGAGCCACCTGTACTAAACACCATATCAACTACACCATACTTTTGAACAACTCTACTAAAAGGGTCATCTCTACTAGACGAATGATCAACTCTACTAGACAAAGGATCAACTCTACTACACCAAGGGTCAACTCTATTATACGAGGCATCATTGTTCACCCACTTACAATGGAATTTCTCATTACTGTTACCTTTACTGTTACTACAGTTACCTTTTTCAGGGAAACTCCATGAAACAAGAGATCTAATGGAAATTTCGACACATAGACGCATTGTTTCTTTACAAAATTGTTGCATAAACACTTACGATTGTCTTTCGTTACTTACAAGTACAGGGGGAGTATCTTGTGGTAGTGAATGAATGACTACATTTGGCATGTAGCTTAGTTTTACCTCATGACATTGTTCATCCAAACCACAATCGGCATAAACCATCTCCAGAAATTCATCGAGCCTTAAATCTTCACCAATGCCTATGATCCGACACTCGTAGGAATGGTCCACCAAAAAAATCCATCAACTTTCTTTAAAACTCCAAATCCCACAAACCAAAAATGATTTGATCCATAGATCCAAACAAAAAAGCCAATAAATCGTACAATGAATTACCTTGGAAGAAGCAAAGGAGCTTCAAGAAACCTACAATGGTGTCACTTATGGAGGAATCAGTAAGGTGCGCGGCAGATGAGCTAATAACTTAAGAATAAATTCGTAATTTAAGCTCTACTACGAACGTAGGCTAGGTTTTCAAAGTACAAAGGACAATAACTCTACTAAACACACTTTAAATCTATCACTAGTTGAACTTTTTAAGTCTATCATGCACGAATTTTTATCACAACTCAACTATACTACACACACTTAAACTCTACTCCGCTACTGTAGTAGAGTTGATTAAAAGCGCGAAAACAACTCTACTACATTGGAATTCTAACTCTACTATACATAAATTTTAATTCATGTCAACTATACTAAATACAATTTAACTCTACTACGTTGCACTCTGTTAGTGTGGTAGAATTGATTAAAGCGCAAAAACCAACTATACTACGTTGGAATTCTAACTCTGCTATACACGATATTTAATTAATGTCAACTCTACTAAACACACTTTAACGCTACTACGCTGGAATTCTAACTCTACTATACACAATTTTAAATTTATGTGAACTCTACTGAGCACACTTTAACTCTACTATGTTGCACTCCGTTAGTGTGGTAGAGTTGATCGCTTAAGTGGCAGATTTCATTAATGGTATTTTTGTAAATACATTTTTTTACTCATTAGAAAATAGCAAAATGGTATATATAAAACTAAAAAAACTATTGTAGTAATTTTCAAACATTTGCTCTACTTAAATAATTAACACTTACTTTCACCTTAATCTAGCAAATCACCCTATTTATATATGTATAATTATTATATCTACAATGTAGGTAATTATAACCTATGTTTATAACATTCTCCCCATTAATTATCTATCATTAATTATATAATACACATTGCCTTATTAAAAACCTTGTCATTTAAAAACCTAGTGGAATGAAAACTATGACGAGGTAAAAAGAGTACAATGACATAACCTTCCCCTGAAATGATGGATATCATAAATTTTGTAATTGACGCATTCCGATACTGTGAACATGTTTTCTGAATGTTGTAGTGGGAAGCACTTTCATGAACAGATTTGATGCATTATCTACTGATCGTATATATTGAATATCCACTTCTTGATTTTTCTTAAATTCTCGTGTGAATTGTGCGGGGGGGGGGGGGGGGGGGGGGGATATGCTTCGTTCAGTCGCTCTTAATATAATTTTCTTTGATTTGAGCGACACAAGCGGCATTATCTTCAAACAACTTTGTTGGCCCTTTAGTTATGACCATTTCACTTGCTTCTTGTATGTATTGAGTCATGGATCTGAGCCACACACATTCTCTACATGCTTCGTGAAGTGCAATTGTTTCTGCATGATTTGAGGAGGTAGCAACCAGAGTCTGATTTTGGGAACACCAAGAAATTGTAGTGCTTTCTATTGTGAAAACATATCCGATTTGCGACCGGGCTTTATGTGGGTCTGATAAATAGCTTGCATCTGTAAAACCAACTAGATCGACACTAGAATTTCTATTATAAAATAATCCCAAGTCAGTTGTTCTTTGGAGATAACAAAATATATGTTTTATTCCATTCCAATGCTTGCACGTGGGTGATGAACTGTATCTAGCAAGCAGATTTGTAGCAAATGTTATATTTGGTCTAGTGCAATTTGCAAGATACATGAGCCCACCAATAGCGCTCATATAAAGTACTTAAAGACCTAATATCTCTTTTTATCTTCACAAGGTTGGAATAGGTCTTTATCGATATTCAATGATTTATTGACCATTAGAGTACTCAAAGGAGTCGATTTATCCATATAAAAGCGTTTTAAGATTATTTTTATATAATTCGATTGATGAACAAAAAATTCATTCCAAAGATGCTCGATCTAGAGACCAAGACAAAATTTTGTATGTCCGAGGTCTTTCATTTCAAATTCTTTCTTCATATGAGTTCTTGTCTCATCGATTTCCTTTTGAGTACTAATTATGTTCAAGTCATCAACATATACAGCAATAATCACATACCCATATATAGATTTTTTGATAAATATGCAAAGGTATATTGAATCGTTGGTATACCCTTTACTCAACAAATATTCACTTAAGCGATTATACCACATGCGTCCGAATTATTTTAATCCATAAAGTGATCGTTGTAATTTGGTTAAACATATTTCTTTGGATTTTGAGTTCAATGCTTCAGGCATCTTTAATCCTTCTAGGATTTTCATATATATATATATATATATATATATATATATATATATCATTGTTAAGCGATCCATATAAATATGCTGTCACAACGTACATTAGATGCATTCCTAGATTTTTAGATGTCGCTAGACTCATCAGAAAACTGAAGGTAATTGCATCCATTACCGGAGAATATGTTTCTTCATAATCAATTCCGAGTCTTTGAGAAAAACCTTGGGCAACAAGCCGGGTTTTATACCTTGTTACCTCATTTATAACCAATGGGTTTTACATGTTCATGTGTTATGACAATATATCCAAAAACTTTTTTCTTATTAAGGGAGTTCAATTCATTTGTCATGGCCATTTTCCATTTCTCTCAATCAGGTTTTTTCTGACATTCTAATATGGACTTTGGATCTGGATCATCACTTTCATTATCAATTTCTTTTGATACAAAGAATGAGAAAATTCCATCATCATCTTCTATTTCATTTCTAACCCAAATATTCTCGTTTTGGGTATAGTTGATGGAAATCTCATGTGTTTCTTTATCTTCCTTTTCAAGACTTTTCTCTGTATGATTTGGTTCTTCTCGACCATTATTATGTATTTCTCCCAAATTCTTTTTCTTTCGGGGATTCTTATATTTTGATCCCATTGGTCTCCCCCTTTTCAATTGAACCTTAGGCTCATTTGCAATGTTTCCATCATTTTGTTCTTCTGAAACCGTAACTCTTAATGGAACATTCACAGAATGTATATATGATTTTGTCACCCTTTTTGTATTGATGAACGCGTCTGGTATCTAATTTGCTATATTTTGTAAATGCACAATTTTCTGAACTTCCAGTTCACGTTGTTTCGTAGGAGGATCAAGGTGCCACAAAGACGGTGTGTGCCATGTAATGTCTTTTAGAGCTTCTTTTGCTCCTCCCCCCTAATGCTGGAAATTCGTCTTCATTAAAATGACAATTGGCAAAACGTGTCGTAAACATATCACCAGTTTTTGGTTCCAAGATACCAGATTATACTTGGTGATGTATACCCAATATATATCCCCAGTCTCCTTTGTGGTCCATGTTAATTCTAATGGAGATTATTAATGATATGCACTCGGTCTTATTCGAATAGTGCTGCAACATGCAAAATTGCATGACCCTATATTGAAATTTGATCAAAGACTCAATTATGCCATTTTGTGTGTGAACATGCAGAACTGGATGTTCAACATCTATTCCTAATGATATACAATAGTCATTGAAAGCTTGTGAAGTGAATTCATCAGCGTTATTAAGTCTTACCTTCTTTATTGTATAATCAGGAAATTGTGCCCTCAACTTGATTATTTGGGCAATGAATTTTACGAAAACCATATTTTGTGTTCTCAATAGACACACATGTTACCATCTACTATATGTGTCAATTAATACCATAAAATATCTAAATGGCCCACATTGTGGATGAATAGATCGACATATATCACCATGTATTATTCTAGAAATACCGGAGATTCATTCCCAATTTTGGTTGGTGATGGTCGAATTATTAGTTTTCCAAAAGAACAAGCATTACAAATAAATCCTTTTGCTTGAAAAATCTTCTCGCTTTTCAGCGAATGACCATTTGTATTTTCCATAATCCTTTGCATCATGACTGAACCAGGGTGCCCTAAACGTTCATGCCATATTTTGAATGTACACGTAAACTTCAGGTTTACTGTAACATATGATTCAACCATATTTATCTTTGTGATATACATTCCGGAGGATAAAGCTGGTTGCTTTTCCAATATAAATTTCTTTTCTGAATCAATTGATGTAATGCAAATATATTCAATACCATCTTTATTCATGGTCTCAACAAATTTCTATATGATTTGGGGGAATATAATGCATTATCAATTTCAAAATTTGTTTCCCTTGGCATTGAAAAAACAAACTCTTCCTGAGCCTATAATAATTTCTGCATTACCAGATATAGTATTCACGCTTCCAGCGGAATTGTTCATTTCAAGGGAAGAGAAATATTTTTTTATCTTTAAGAATTGTGTGCGTTGTAACACTATCTGCCAGAAAATATTTCCATCCTTGTTTTCGCATATCAACATTTTCTGATATGAAAATATTTAGAAAAAGATGTGTTAATATAAAAATAAACTTTATATTACATTACAAAACTATTTTACAAACACAAGATAGAAAACAACATTATGCAACCATAACTATTTATAAATTATGTCATATTTCTTCTTGAGGAAGATTTTAGTCTATTTGGCTCTCGTTGATATCTATAGAATCAACAGCAAAATCAGCCACATCAAGATACATATCATTATTTATGCCACAACATCACGGTCAAAGAAGTTACTGCTTCATTATCAAAATAATGTCCAACATTGACAGAAACAAAGTTGGCTTCCTTTTGTTTTCCCTTCTTCTTTTGTGACTCTTGGTGTAGATCGGCAAAATACTTTTGCGTACGCAGGTAGCGCGACCAATGCCCTTTCATGCCACACCTATAACAACTTTCCTCATGTTGCCTTTTTCCAATTTCCTTTCCTTTTGAACATTTATTATTTATTTCATTGTTGAAATCATTAGGATGATACTTTATTCTTGTCCACGTCCATGTCCACGTCCATATCCTCCTTGTCCACGACCACATTTATTTCCACGGCCACGTCTTCATCCATAATTATTATAATTTGATGATATAACATTCGCTTCTGGGATGATGTTGATCCAGTAGGACGAGATTGATGGTTAAGTTATGGATACGTCATGTATCCCTTCGCCAGTATTGTTGTTGCATGAGGACTAAATTTCCAGGATGAAATGTTTGGAGAGTTTTTTCGATCATATCATTGTCACTTATTATCTCTCCACATAACTTTATCCTGGAAGTGATTCGCGAACAAAGCGAATTATATTCACTTACACTTTTGTAGTCCTGAAACTGGAGGTTTAACCACTCATGTTTATCTTTCGGTAAGATCACATATTTCTGGTGATCAAACCTATCTTTGAGTGATTGCCAAAGATCCACATGATCTACTTTTGTTATATATTCATCTTTTAAACCATCGTGAATATGGTGGACCAAAAATATCATAACAATGACATATTTTTGTGATTGGGGAAGAGAATATTTTTTTTGAGTGAAGATATTAGAGAAGACTGAGTATTTATAGATGAAAATTTGTATATACTGTTGGTAATAGTGCTTAGAGCCGTTGAGTATATATATATGTATTATTATTATTTTTTTCTTCATACCGTTAGAAAATATAACTAAAATAAATTATCAAAATTAATATTTACCAATAATAACATTATCATTTAAATCAATTATATATAGGGATAATCATATATTAGACATTAAAATATTAAATATTAATAATTTAAAAAATATTGTTTGTCTTTTAGACAAATTTATTTGATTTATTTTGTATTACTATTCTTAAGGAACGCTTTGTAAATGTCTTCGGGGACATTTTGTTATTTATTATTCTTCTAGAACAACTTATAAATGTCTTATGGACATTTAAAAATATTGATTTGAGGAGACATAATCTACCATATGATCATGATCGTGGAGGCATAGCCTTCCATAACGATCAATTGGGAGAAACAATTTTTATTATCCTGAACTAAAATATAATTGTATGGGAGCAAATCACCTCTATTGTTTTGACAATTATAACAATATATAAGTTAAATTAAAATGTATAGCATATATGTATGGAGGCCAATTTACTTATTATAATAAAGAATATAAATAGATTTGACAAAAATTAAAATTGACCTTTTGTCTTACACGAGCACCTTGTGATGATAACATATTACAAACTTAAATATATTATATTATTTATAAAAGAGAGAGTTGGGAGAAATAAGTAAAAAGTGAAAACTTAAAATATTATAGATATTTATATATGTATAATTATTATACCTACAATATAGAAAATTATAACCTGCGTTTATAATTTATAGTAAATTTATTTACTATTAGGCTCCTCTTGTTATTTTTTCTGTTACAATTACTGTATTACGCTAAATAGAGAACTAGAAACAATAAAATTATGGACAAAACAATAAAATTTGAAGAATATCTTTGGCAAAAAGTTGTTGTCGTTGTGAAGAACAGTGAATAAGACCAGTTTCATCCATGTCTCTTACGAGAGTATCTTAATATTAAAAAAAAAATACAAAAAGTAAGAAAGAGAAGACCATGGGTTTCTTAGTTAAGAAACCAGATTTTCTCAAATAGGTAAAATAAGAAACCGTTTTTAAACTTTAATTTCTACTGATTGGATCATTTTTTAAAAATAAATAAAATTTAAATAAAAAATAAATTTCTATTAAAATAGTAATACTTTATGATTTTAGACACCCCATTTTAGTATCTCCCCCGATGGAGATGCTCTAAGGATTTCATCAAGGAAAAAACATCCAAAAAAAGTAAAAACCATTTTACTTTGTGATTATCTTAGTCCATGTATAACATAAATGTACAATAACTTGAAAATTGACTATGATAAACAACAGCTTTAACGTAACCAAGAATTACGTTTTTATTAGAACTTCTCTTTACAAAAGACAATTCTACTGATCAATTCCTCTAGCAAACAATTGATCTAAAACTACTTCTACAAATCGATAACCTAGATCCAATCGATCAACAAGCCTATCTCAAACTACAACCCATGAGTTCCTAAAAAGCTTGATTTACAATCGAGATCTCTTTTATAGGTGAAGAGCTCTTTTAGTTTGTTTCCTAATTTTTAGGACTACAACTAAATTCCCTCTAATTGGAATATGCTGATAAGATTCTTTCTTGATAAACCTTATCACACATTTGAATTTCAAGTTTCAAACTCCTCCTGATCCACGGGCTTCTCGCGTGTCTTCAACCACCCGAACCACGTGATCTTCAGTCAACTTCAATCTCCCCCTTTTTAACTTGAGTTGATACTAAGCACACACCTGCAACTTTCAAACACTTGCCAGTACTTGTTGTGTCCAACAACAGTATAACAATTAACCACATAGCAAACATAATACTCCAATTAAATCGATCATGAATCCATGTTCCTACTACATTCCCAAAACAATGCAAAGTATCATCAAACAGATGATAAACAACCAATTAAAGAAAAAGAGTTTTATCAGCCGATTGAGAAAGTGAAATACCACAGGTTGGCAAAAAAATTAAATCGAGCTAGATAATAGCTCTCCCTAAATTATATCTTTCACTTCCTCAATCAGACACATCGAAAATTTCTTGCTCCAACTCATGACTCTTTACTCCCCCTGCTTAATATCACACAAGTCAAAAACTTTGATTTTATCATTAACAAGCAGAGTAAGAGATCTGACCTTTGAGTGCCTTCTTGCACAGATGTCTGATCTCTTCAGACATCACAAAAATCGTTTCCAGCAGCTCCTCAGTCGTATACGCTTCCTTCGTCACTGATGCTTTGGTTTTTCCTTTCTGCTTCTGAGCTTTTGCCGTCTCACTTGATATAAAAGCAAAAGATGCGAGAACTTTATGTTGATTGGCAAGCAGACGGGTGAGTAGTGATGGGTACGGCAGATAGAGCTTCGATTTGGAGTCTCTTGTAGAGGCGGCTACTTTCTTGATCTGGCTAAAGATCACTTTGCCCATATTCAACGGGGTTCTGGTTCCAATCTTGTATGCAAGTTGTAGCCTTAGCAAACTGACGTGCCCTTCATTTGATGTTGGGAGCCAATTTGTACAACAAAACGTGTATAGCTGTGAGTACAGCAGTCCCAGATGCGCCTTCTTTACCATGTTGAGGTTCTTGATTGCCCCTTCGGTAACCGTTTCAGCTATGTCATCAGACATAACTTCAAGCTTTTGAGGGTTAGAGCGATCAATTACATTTGATGACCCTAACACCTCATTGATCTTCTCAGGCGAGATCAAGTACTTATTTCCCCTCAGGTACACACTCCAAGACTCACTTTCTTGCTCAAAATATGGCATGTTTGCCAAGAACTCAAAAAAAATATCAGTGGAGTAGTCTACAACAGATTCCAATGACTCAAATAGACCTACATCCTTAAGCAATTGGACTAAATCCGACTCCTAAGCATCAAAAGTATACGCACACTCCACTATGAATCGTTCGTTTGAGGAGGAATAAAGCTTATACCTGCGATAAGCGTCTGCGGAGCTGAAGATTCTTTGGTCATACTCTGGAATCATTGATTGTGACTGAGTAGACGTCTCCGTTCTGGATATGCGGCGAGACTTGCGATTCGCTGAAACTGTTGTTTCATCCAATCGACACTTGCGGCTTGCTCGTGATTCATTCCCTTTGGGTACGGTGCTTTTAGTACCTTGATTTGAAGATTCTTGGTGCCGCTTAGCTTTAGTGGCTTTTACTTTGTCTTCCTGTCCATGAGTCGGTGACTCAGATCTGCGGAATCTTGACGGTGACCACTCTGTTTGCGCCTCTCCACTTCTGAAGTTTGCATGCGATGCTTCGTCTTCATAGACAGAAGCCCACACAATTCTGGGTTCATCACCCTCCTGGCTCTCATCTTCATCGATCTTTATGGGATCTTGCTCGGCTTTCAGAGTCGTCTATCTTTTCACCAAAAGACGCAGCCCCTTGGGTTGATAGACCACCATTGCCCGTTCTTTGTTTGTCACGTACTGGATGATGTTTCCTAGTGAGAATCTGGCCGCTGACACTTCTTGTATGTTCTCCATTTTCAGAATCTGATTTTCGCTTTGAGACCTAGGGTTTGCAGAGGCTTTTATTCTGTTTGTTGAGAGTTTTGAGTTTTCCTTTTCGCATCGTGGTCTATTTATATTGTTCCGAATGGGCTTGAAAATCAAAGATATGAACCCCTTTTTCTAATTCTTTCGAATAGAAGAGTTAATGCATACACCGATTCGATTTAAATCAACGCACCGATTCACAACTGACACTTGATACTAATCAATTCGTTTTACTTATTCATTGAACTGAGGGACCCAGATTAACCTTAACTTTATGAGCACATAAATTGAGGTTCATTGTATATATATCCCTTGACTTTCTACCTGACATAAGTCTTACCTTGACAACCGTAGTCTGCTTCCAGCTCGCTGATTTCTGAGATTGCCCAGCAAGACTCCTTACTCCGTGAGACATGCGATCAAGTTTAAGATATGATGACTAGACTTTCACACCATCATGCCTTTATCACATAGCTCAACAGCATTTCGAAGAATCAAAGTGATCAAGCAGCTGGAATTTCCTTTGGAGAGTTTTTTTTTTCCTTTATTTTTTTTAAAAAAACTTAAATTTAAACAACACTTAATGTATAGAAGTCTGAGTATCACTTGACTTCAAAACTCAGAGCTTTCACGCTAGTCACTGGTCTTTGACACAGTGTTGTATCAGAGCATCACTTAACTTCTCAGCATACTGATACAATAGCTCTCCTCAGCTCTTTGACCTCCTTTATCTCACCTTGATAAATCAACACACTGATATTCATTGTGACGGCATGATGAGCAACTATTTTCCATCAGCTCGATCAATTTTGATATCTATCTGCACTCTTTCGGGTGTATGCTTGCTTTTCTTAGATTCAACTGCTTGAGACCTTTATTCTATAGACACCCCCCCTTTCTTTTATTACTGTCAGCATTCACAAGCTCCAATTGCAGTTCGTAACTGAATAAAACGATTGAAGGAAAGTGGTTTAGTAAACAAATTAGCCAGTTGATATTCAGTGCTCACATGGTCAAGTTTAATCAATTTCACCTCAAAAAGTTCTCGAATTAAGTGATGGCGGGTGTCTATGTGTTTGGTTCAAGAGTGTTGTACAAGGTTCTTAGCAATACATAGCACTATGATTGTCACAATAAACAAGTAGGGTTTTAGAGTCCATACCATAATCAGCAGCCATTTGTTTCATCCACAAGAGTTGAGTACAGCAGCTTCCCATCGCAATGTATTATGCTTCTGCAGTGGATAGTGATACACAAATTTTTTTCTTACTGAACCATGCAATTACATTATTTCCCATAAAGAAACACCCTCCACTTGTGCTCTTCCGATCATCTATGCTTCCAGCCCAGCCCGCATCACAGTACCCTGTAAGACTCATAGTAGTATCTTTTGTAAAAAAGATGCCAAGTTTGTAAGTTCCATTCACATAACTCAGTATACGTTTCACTGCAATAAGGTGACTCTCTTTTGGTTCAGCCTGATATCTTGCACATAGGCCAACCGACAGACTGGACGACTTACTGTAAGGTATAACAGCCCCCCGATTAAGCTTCTGTAAGTCGTTGTATTAACTGATTTTCCCACTTCGTCTCTTGACAGCTTCTCGTTCGATCCCATTGGAGTTTTAGCAGATTTGTTGTTTTCCATGCCAAACTTTTTTACTAGATTTTTGGCATATGTGCTTTGACTCACAAATATACCTTCTGACGTTTGTCTAACTTGGAGACCCAAAAAGTAGATAAGTTCTCCGTTCATGCTCATTTCAAACTCTCGAGTCATCACCTCAACAAACTTATCAACCATTTGTCGTCGGGTTGAGCCAAAAACGATGTCATCAACATAGATTTGCACCACAATGAACCCTCTTCACTTTTGAGAGTGAATAGTGTCTTGTCAACACTGCCTTGTACATATTGATTATCAACCAGAAATGTTGCTAATCATACCATGCTCCAGGTGCTTGTTTGAGACCATACAGAGCTTTATTTAGCATGTATACATGATTCGAATGCTTGGAATCCTGAAAGCCTTTTGGTTGTTTTACGTATACCTCTTCTTGTAAATTCCCGTTCAAAAAATCACTCTTGATATCCATTTGATAGAGCTTAAAATCCATTTTGTATGCCATTCCGAACAAAAACCGAATCGACTTCAGACGAGCTACTGGTGCAAAATTTTCATCAAAGTTAACTCCTTCCACTTGTGAGTAACCTTGTGCAACCAGTCGAGACTTATTTCTGATGACATTTCCTTCTTTGTCTATCTTGTTTTTGAAGATCCACTTCGTTCCGACTACATTTACATTGTCAGGTCTTGGAACTAGTATCCAAACATTAAGCCTTGAGAAATTTGATAGTTCTTCTTGCATAGATGAAATCCAAAAATCATCTCTTATTGCCTCTTTGTATGTCTTGGGCTGAATCTTTGATACAAAGCAGATATTTTCGACTACATCCACAAGACTTCGATGCTGTGTCATGAATGAGTGAAAACTCGTGATCGTACTCCCAGCAAGCTGCTTAAAGTCAATCTGCTTCCCACGGGTAACCCTTCCCCCCCTGAATCTCTCCTATAACATCTGTAGATGAGTGATTCCTGTGCACTTGTCGAATGGTTACTGTCGCGATTTCCCTTATGGACGCGTCTTGATCCTCTGTTTCTATATCAGAGTTCCGATTGCTTTCACTGAATTCATCAAGTGATTGAATTGTCAAGCGGAATGTAGATGAGTCATCAAAGACAACATTCATTATTTCGTGTACAGTGGAAGTTCGTCTGTTGTAAACTCGGAATGCTGTACTAGTACCTGAATAACCGAGAAATACTCCCTCTTCACTACGTGAGTCAAATTTTCCCAAATGATCTTTATCGTTGAGTATATAACAAATACATCCGAACACATGAAAGTAATGAACTGTTGGTGTTTTTCCCTTCCAAAGCTCATATGATGTCTTGTTCGTTCCTTTTCGTACATATACTCTATTGATAATGTAGCATGCTGTGTTGACAGCTTCACCCCAGAACGATTTCGGTACATTGCTTCCGTACAACATCGCCCTTACCATCTCTTGCAAGGTTTTGTTCTTCCTCTCCACTACTCCATTCTATTGAGGTGTCCTTGGAGCTGAAAATTGATGAGCAATCCCTTGTTCAGAACAAAGTTTCTTGAAGCTGTCATTCTCAAATTCTCCTCCATGATCACTGCGAATATGTTTAATACCTTCATTCTTCAATTGAAGTGCTAGAAGTCTGAAGCTTTCAAACGTATCCTTTTTCTCTCTAATGAATCTGACCCATGTGTATCGACTAAAATCATCAACAAACACCAGAATATACATTTTTCCTGCCAAGCTTTCAAGTTGAATAAGGCCCATTAGATCCATATGCACAAGCTCGAGTGCGTTCTTGGACCTTACATCTGGTACCGACTTGTGTTGTGTTTCTACTTGTTTTCCTGAGTTACACGGGCCACATACAAACTCATAGTTTGCTTTAAGTTTAGGTAATCCTCTGATGATTTCCTTAGAAGCTAGTTCTGCTATTGTTTTAAAGTTCATGTGTCCAAGTCGTTGATGCCATATCTGAGTTTCACTCTCTGATCTAGATGTCATGCATTGAGTACCTGGAACCCACATATACCAATCATTTGCCATTCGAACACCTTCTAGATGAACTGATCCTCGACTGTCGAATCCTCGACATGTTGTCCTTGTAAAAGTGACATCTAGTCCCGTATCACAGAGTTGACTGATATTAATCAGATTGGCTTTCAATCCATCGACAAGGTACACGTCTATCAATCTTGGATCCATAGCATTTGCGGTTTGTCCTTTGGTCCAGATTTTTCCTTTAGCTCCATCACCAAATGTTACTCTGCCAACTTTGACATTTTCAAGCCCTTGCAAAGTTCCTTCTTCTCCTGTCATATGGTTCGAGCAACCGCTGTCAAAATACCATGTTTCTTTAGTAATTGTGCCGTCTAGTTGTCTATCAGCTGTAAACGCAACCCTACTGTAGAGATCCATCTTTTTCACCCACATTTGTTGCCTGTTTTCTCCATTGTAGGTGAACTTCTGTTGTCTCCAGATTCGCTGAATCCGTTGATACAATTGACGACATTGGAATTTCATGTGACCTTGATTTCCGCAATACATGCAGCTAATTTTTGTCCTCCACCTTGATTGGTGGTGAGCACTTGTCTGTCTCTCCCATCCAAGGCCTGATTTTGATTGTGTCTCCTTCCCACGTTGATCATGACTTTCCTTTTGTCCTTGATTGATGTTGACAGATCTATTTGATGCTCGAACAAATTTGTTTTCTACAACAGTGGCTCCTTTGTAGCCGAGACCTTGATTGTCCTTGTCAGTTCTTCCAATAGTGAGTAGATAGTCAAGACCTTTGGATCCTTTGGACAACATCCTAATCTGTTTTATTTTTGCAGACAATTGTCGTTCAAGTTCAGAATTTCTAGTCTTTGTGTCCGTCAATTCCTTATTAGCTTTAGTCAGTTGATTTGCAATCAACTGTTTTTCTGATTTTAATCGCAAGTTTTCTTGCTTTGTGTCAACCAGCGATTCGACAAGGAGTTTGATTTGATGTTTATGTGAAATGTCCAGTTCATCTTCAGAGTCTGTTTCTAACATATCTTTTTCCGCATTTTCCAAAGATGGTAGATCAACTCCTTGATCACTGTCGACGATTAGATTCTCCTAACTTGCACTTGTTAAACCAATTACTTGATCAATTGCTTGATCTATGTTTTCTTCCTCATGATCTTCTAGGTTGACAATACTGAGTCGAGCCACAAAGTGATTTAATATATCACCATCATCATCATTTCAGAGTCAGACTCACTCAGTGAAGCAATGACAGACTTTCTGTTCATCTGAGTGGTACACCTGTTTTTGGTGTGCCCATATCCTTTGCATTCATAGCATTGAATTGTCAGTTTTCTTTTGGCGGTGGGACATTCAACCTTGAAATGTCCGTATCCTTGGCACTCGAGACACTGCTTGTGAGATTTGCGATTGTCTTTGTCTAGTGAGACATTGGCAGATGCTTAGTACTCTCTTCTTTGTCCTCTCTCAGCTTTTCTCAAAAAACGTTTTGACTATCGGACCAACTTTTTCTTCCAAGTCCTCATATATCTCTTTCTCACTTGATTCTTTTTCAGTGACCAGAGCTACACTCTTGCCTTTGTTTGTCAGTTTAGGGGCTAGCTGCAACTCATACGCTTGCATCATTCCTACCACTTGATCAAACTTAAGTGTATGCGAGTTTTGAGATACTTCAAGTGCTGGCCTATGTCCATGAAACTTCGAGGGAAGGCATCTCATAATTTTTTTTACCAATTTCTTATCTTTGTATGTCTTATTTAGAATCACGGCTTCAAGTGCAAGAGATGATAGTTTGCTGCTGAACTCAACAATATACTCTTCCTCTTGCATGATCAGGTTTTCGAACTAAGATGCAAGAATGTCAATACGCGTTCGTTTTACACTGCTAGTTCCTTCAAATCCGACTTGAAGAATGCCCCATGCTTCTTTAGCAATTGTACACCCTTGTACCCTCTTAAACTGATTGCTGTGAAGTGAGCTGAAAATCGCTGACAAGGCCTTAGAGTTCCATTTTGCATCAGATTTTTCCTAAGCCGACCATTGTTTCCTTGGTTTTGGCTTGAGTGTCCCATCTTCATCTCTGATCGTTGGAGGTTCCCATCCCTCTTCAACCGCAAGCCACACATCTGAATCTATACCTTTGATGTTTTGTGCCATCTGGACTTTCCAATGACCATAGTTGTCCGGATCCAGTTTAAGAGTTTTTGCAACTACAACCAACTGTTGTTGTGGATTCTCCATTTTGTTCTCCAGGATCAAACACCTGAAACACTTAACAAAGTTATGCGGTGACCCGCTCTGATACCAATTGAAAATGGACTATGATAAACAACAGCTTTAACTTAACCAAGAATTACGTTTTTATTAAGAACTTCTCTTTACAAAAGACAATTCTACTGATCAATTCCTCTAGCAAACAATTGATCTAAAACTACTTCTACAAATCGATAACCTAGATCCAATCGATCAACAAACATCTCTCAAACTGCAATCCCTGAGTTCCTAAAAAGCTTAATTTACAATCAAGATCTCTTTTATAGGTGAAGAGCTCTTTTAGTTTGTTTCCTAATTTTTAGGACTACAACTAAATTCCCTCTAATTGGAATATGCTGATAAAATTCTTTTTTGATAAACCTTATCACACATTTGAATTCAAGTTTCAAACTCCTCCTCATCCACGGGCTTCTCGCGTGTCTTCAACCACCCGAACCACGTGATCTTTAGTCAACTTCATAACTTTCATCTTCTTGTGATCGATGATATTAAACAAACTATTTTTGCAGCAGAGGATTAGTGGTCAGGTTTAATGAGAGCTAAAGCGGTTCTATGCAAGCTTGTTTAATCAATATACTTGTCTTGCTAAAGGAGCGTATCTTATGTCAGAAACTTCAAACATTACACATTCTCACATGCAGGTTTCTAATCCGAACATAAGTTATGATATATACACCCATTGTTTACTTTGTTCAAGAAATAAATCACAACATCAGACTCTGTTTCGTCTACTTTTAATTTATTTCAAGCAATAATGAATGTTGACTTTCTTCATACTCATTTGCTTCTTTCACTTCTCTGTTACCATATCTTTTTCTATAAACCAAAAGACTCACGAGTTGGTTTTGATCTGCCTCCGAGCCCTCCTTCTCTGCCCATCATTGGTCATCTTCACCTTCTTTTCTCTACTCTGACCCACAAGTCGTTACAGAAACTCTCCTTCAAGTATGAACCTCTACTCCATCTCCGCATCTTCAATGTTCATGTAGTCTTTGTTTCCTCAGCCTCACTGGCGTATGAGATCTTCAAGGCACATGATGTGAACATCTCAAATCGCGGAGTGAACCTCCCATTGATGAGTCTCTCTTGGTTGGATCTTCCAGATTTTTCACTGCCTTTTATGGAGATTATTGGAAGTTAATGAAGAAGGTATTGGTCACGAAGCTTCTCGGACCGCAGGCACTCCAACGATCACGAAGCATCAGTGCAGATAAGTGGAACAGTTTTATACAAAACTACACGATAAGGCATTGAAGAAGAAGAGCGTTCAGGTAAGGAAGCAATGAAGCTCATTGACAACATCATTTTTAAGATGATCGTGGGAAGAAATTGTTCAAAGGAGAATGGTGAGGCTAAGAAAGTCAGAGGCTTGGTGATCTAGTCAACTTCCTTGACAAAGAAGATATTCCTGACAAACATCTTGCACAAATCGCTTAAGAAGCTCGGGATTTGACGAGATGTTGGATAGGATTATTGAGGAGCACATAGAAAAACAGAACGGAGATCAAGATGCAGACATACTAAACGTATTGTTGGCAGCTTACCTAGATAAAAAAGCAGAGTATAAGAGCACCCACATCAAAGAACCCCCTAGGGGTTCTTTGATGTGGATGCCCTAAGATCACTAGGAAGAACATCAAGTCGTTGTTTGTGGTAAATCTTTCTCTCAGTTAGGTGGATTCTAGACGAATCCAAAAAAATGCATTTTCATTGTCTTGTCTGAGAAACATTTGCAACTGCAGGATCTTTTGGTTGCAGGCACTGACACTTCGAGACATGCAACACAGTGGACAATGACAGATAATAAACAATCATAAGGTTTTTTTAAAAGTAAGAGAAGAAATCGATTCTGTTGTAGGCAAAGCCAGGTTGGTTCGAGAAACAGATCTAACGAACCTCCCTTATTTGCAAGCAGTTGTTAAGGAAGGACTAAGATTGCACCCACCCGGACCATTATTTGCAAGAACAGCTCGAGAAGAGTGTAGAATCGGAGAATATTATGTACCTAAGAACACACCGTTGTTGTTAATGCTTATGCTGTGATGAGAGATCCTGTATCCTGGCAAGATCCTTATGAGTTTAAGCCTGAGAGGTTTCTAGAAGAAGAAAACGAGAGAGAAGAAGCACTTAAGTACATTCCTTTTGTCAGTGGTAGGAGAGGCTGTCCAGGATCAAATCTAGCTTATATCATTATTGGAACTGTGATTGGAATGATGGTGCAATGCTTTGACTGGAAAATCAAAGGAGATAAGGTTAACATGGAAGAGGCTCATGGAACAATGGTCTTGACTATGACTCATCCCCTTAACTACATTCCTGTTGCTCGAACTTCTTCTAACCTGCAGATTCCTAGTTCCTGACTTGAAAATCTACATGTTGGTAGTCGAACTTCAGTGGTCATTTTGGGTGATTTGATCATGATCAGCTGTATCGGCATGATTCACTTGGATTCAAAACATCCTCTTTCCATTGTTTCTAAAGAGAGATTGAAGAAGGATCGAAGGCAAGGTTGAGCGGGACACAGTGAGTTGAATTCGTTGTTGTTCTATTATCCCGGTTCGAGTTGGTCCGTTTCTAATTTTATCGGTTTGATGTTTAATAAAACCGGTTTTGTACAGATTTCTATTTTAATCATGGTAACCGGTTGGTTTGTTTCCGGTCACTATAAATTGATGTCGATGATACAGTAATAAACAACGATTTTTAGGTCGAGAAAAATAATAACAGATTTTGTTCTTTGAAATTGATTCTTGATTCTTCAAGTTTTACAGTTTCACCTTTGTCCAAAATCATTTATATCATTTGTGTACATTGGAGAATCATTATTTACCTATATTATTTGGTGTGTAAATTACTTAGTGAAAAAAACAAACAAAATTTTAATTGATTATCGTCACTAATCACACATTTTGTTTATTCTGTAGAAATTAATTTTCTTAGTCTTCCGATTAAATAGTAGATCAATAACAAATATTTAAAGAAGGCATCCAAAGTTAAAGGAAGTGCATAAGATAAACAATTATTTAAATAAAATAGAATCGTGAATTCAAAAGAAAAACCTACAACGGTCGAGTGTAGAGTAGATCCGAAACGACAACCGCTTCTTCATCTAAAAGAAAAAGGCAAAAAAGTAAACAAATTTATCATTACTCTTTCCCCTCTCCTTCAAATTTTGAATCTTTCATCTCTTTCTCTCTCTCTCTCGGGCATACACAAGCTCTCTCTTTCTATCACTGTCTCACAATCTCGCAAGCTGTGTCATTTGGGGAGCCATGGCAGACAGTCGCTTCAACGAAAGCTTATCCACTTCTTCTAAATGGAGTTTTCTTCCCAAATCGGTATCCTCACACTTGAAACCAAGTTCTAACCCTAGATCCTCTATATCGGACATCGAGAACTCTCCTCCTCGCAATCCAAACATCCATACTCCGCTAAATCGTTCCGTCTCTAAATCACCTGCTTTTAGGAAGCAGATGGATTCACCCAATTTCCGAAGTGAAAGGTCAGCGTCTCGGGTATGTGAAGATCCTATTCTGCAATTTTCTTACTATTTTTCTATTCAATTTGGGATTCATCTCTTTTTTTTTGTTTGCTGGAATTTCTAAAACAAATATTAGCGAAGGGGATTGTCGGCAGTAAAAAGTCGCAGTGAAGTAGAAGAATCCTCCAATCCACATGTAAAGGTAGGTTGTTTCTGTTCTTGGAGAGTTCTCGCTCAGTCATGAGGAAATTCCGAGCCTTTACTTTATTTTCTATAATTCTCGTAAACTAGGCCTGGTCTAATTCAGTTTTGTTTCAAGGTTGTGGTGAGGATTAAACCTACAAGGGAGTATTGCTGGACAGGAAAAAAGGTTTCCAAAGATTCATATTCTGTTAGGGACCGCCAATTTACTTTCGATTCTGTTCTCGACTCAAATTTAAATCAGGTTTGTCTCTCTTCCTCTCTCACACAATTTGGATAGGTTTCTATTAGGGTGAAGAGAAAGAAGGCATCTTTTTCTTTAACAATTCTCAGACGCTGAAGTTGTTTTAAATTTCTTTACTTGTTGATACCAGGAGGATGTATTTCAACAAATAGGTGTTCCTTTGGTTCGGGATGCATTATCAGGTTACAACACTAGTGTGCTATCATATGGACAGGTATTGAATGATTATGTTTCTGGAGCTATTGAAACCAGATAATGACCGTAAGAAGTTGAATATATTCCCTTTTATTGGATCCTTAGAATGGAAGCGGGAAGACCTACACAATGTGGGGTCCGGCAAGTTCAATGCTTGATGATCCATCTCCTAAAGGCGAGCAAGGACTTGCGCCTCGAATCTTTCAGCTGCTGTTTTCTGAAATACAGAGAGTAAGTTATGCTTCTTACTAGTACGAAAGCTTTTGTTTTATAATTACTGGTTCATCGATAAGGATCATCCCTTTTGCCAATTATGCAGGAGAAGATGAAGTCTGGAGGAAAAGAAGTGAACTATCAGTGCCGCTGTTCCTTTCTTGAGGTCCATATGCCAAACCTTTCAGAAGGAATTTTTTCTGAGAAAGCATGTTTTTTAAAATTTCCTAAGCTAGATTGCTTAATCTTTTCCTGTAGATATACAATGGAAAAATCAGTGATTTGGTCGATCAAACCCAGAGAAACCTTAAGGTTCAGCTTCATTTATCTACAATATTCTTTCGATATATTAATCTTTATTGAGCTTAAAATTTGGATTATTATTGTGTCAATTTACAGATAAAGGATGATGCAAAGAATGGTACTTATGTGGAGAACTTGACTCAGGAATACGTAGATAGCTATGAGGATATAGCTCAAATCCTGATGAAGGTATGATGCCAGCTTCATATGATAGAGTTTTGAAAAATATATATCATTTTTCTATGCACTGCGCAATCAGCTTAATGGACTGTTCATATCTTCAATGATTCAAAGTCTCTGTTCTGTTTAATTGTTTTTCAGGGCCTTTCAAGCCGAAAAGTTGGAGCAACTAGCACAAGTTTTCAAAGTTCTCGATCACACGTCATACTTTCTTTCATTGTCGAGTCTTGGAATAAGGTATAGTTACTTTCTTATTTTTTTACGTATTCTAGTCTGATGAATGAATGATCAAATATTATCTGCACACAGGGCGCCTCATCAGGATGTTTCAACACTACCAGAACAAGCAGGATCAACCTTGTTGATCTTGCTGGAGCGGGAACATGTGAACCGGATGCTACTAAACATTGTGTGGAGGAAGAGAAATTCTTGAAAAAGTCTCTGTCAGAGCTCGGGTATAAATTTATGGACTACCTGTGTTACTTTCAT
Source organism: Lepidium sativum (assembly GCA_023374145.1). Lineage (NCBI taxonomy): Eukaryota > Viridiplantae > Streptophyta > Magnoliopsida > Brassicales > Brassicaceae > Lepidium > Lepidium sativum. Next base: position 59,385 of record JAKUCM010000721.1, on the reverse strand, counting down.
AGGTCTCAACTAAGAAATTAGCGTCCAAAATAGGGAACACAAAATCAACAGCTTCATTAGCGATCCGTTAACACTGCCATTCTTACTTTGGTGCAGCCATGTTGTCAATGCTCTGGCGAAAAACGTTCAACCTGGAATATCCGACCGCACTCTTCATAAAACCTCATGCTTGACGCATATATTGCAAGAATCTCTAGGTGGAAATTCAAAACTCACTATCCTGTGCAACATTTTTCCGAGCGACAAGTATTCTTTTTCACCTTGTAGTTACCTATTAGTTAAATATATAACATAATACCCTGATGGTACCAAGTATAGATACATTGAATGAACAAAGCTCAAAACAGTTGAGCATCTTAATGGCAGGATGGCCACTGTATGCACTAAGAGAGTTTGTTTGTGTAACGCAGAGACACAAAAAGAACAATGAGTACCCTTCGATTTGGTGAACGGGCTAAATCCATAGGAAACAAACCCTTAATAAATGAGATCTCAGAAGAAGATGTGAATGATTTGAGTGACCAGATTCGTCTACTAAAGGTGTAATCTCCTCTTCCACCCGATAAGTGACATCTAGTTTTCTTAAAAGATAAATGTAACTGAAATATCATTTCACAATTTTGGCAGGATGAACTTACAAGAGCCAAGGCTGATGCTTGTCATTCTGTTGGGAGTAAAAATGATTATTTCGGAGCAAAAAATGCACGTGAAAGTTTGAATCAGTTAAGAGTTAGTCTAAACCGCTCTTTGATGCTGCCAAATGTGGATAATTACGAGGAAGAGATAACAGTTGATGAGGATGATGTAAAGGAACTGCATCAGCAGATCCAGTCCTTGTGTGGTTCATTCAACCAGAAACTAAAAAAGCTCCCTGTCTATAGAGAGTCAGTCAGCTCTTCCTTTGTAACAGCATTCGGGGAATCAGAGCTAATGGATGATGATGAGTTTTGTTCAGAAGAAGTAGAAGCTGAAGAGAAGGATTTCGGTGAATCATTGAAAGAACATGACGAAGACAGTGCTGCAACAACAAATAAATTAACTGCGAATTCCAGGATAGCAGAATTTGCATCTCAGAACAGCATATCAATCAATCCCTGCCGCCAATCCTTAATCTGGCAAGAACCAATCCAGTCAGAGTCTCCCAAAATCAGGCAGTCTCTAAGGAAGAGCATAGCTCTTTCTTCATCATGTCTCAGGAATCAAAATAGCCTGGCACAAAGCCTAAAATCCACTGGTCTTGCAGAGAGCCAACATATCAGATCATCTTTACGTGGAAGCAAGATATTCACAGGTTCTACAGAATCTCTAGCTGCTAGTCTGCGGAGAGGCTTGGATATTATTGACAATCCTTCAAACCCTGCATCAAACCGATGCTCAGTTTCCTTGTCTTTTGACAACTTGATCATGACACCTTCCACAGAGATACTGCAAGATGATAAATCTGTAAGAGATGATCGACTACCTCTGTCACCACTCTGTTCTTCCTGCAGACTTTGCAGCTCTAAAGTATCAAGTTTAGTTGATGGAGTAAGTATATCAAGTCATATAGATTTTAGTTAAAATTACAGTTATCGCTAAGCTAACATTATTTGGACATTGTATATCAGGACGATAATCATCACACAGAAGGGGTTATTGAGAAACAGCGAGAGCTTCAAAATTTGTGCACAGAGCAAGCAGCCAAAATTCAACAGCTAACGCTGCTGGTAATCCACATTATGTGTCTTATGTCAATTGAAACTTGGATCAGCACATATGGTTAAGCAGGCTACTTACTATATTATATCTTCTTCAGGTAGAGCAACATAAACTTCAGACTGAGAAAGAAACAGAAGAACTTGTAGACGCAAGTAATGGAGAACAAATTTCTTCAGCAAATGATAACCAGGTTAGTTCTTGTTTTTATTTACTCTTAAATAATCTTTAGTGAAAGATTTGAGAGTGACATATATTCCAATTGCATGGTTCTGCAGCTTCTTAGCTCTTATGATGTTGTTGAGCATGACGAAGCAGAAGCCATAATTGAAAAATATGAAGTAAAACAAAACCCAGATGATGACTCCATCAAGAAAATCTTTGATATTGCTGAGAAGGAGGCATTACTCAAAGAAACTGAAGATCTGAAAAGCAAGTTGCAGATGCATGTAACCATGTCCACCAATGATCTGAGATCATCTCTGTTGGCTCGTTCTTTTCAACTCTGTGGCAAGAATGCTGAAATAAATACTGAGGAAGAAAGACTTCGGTGTACAGAAATGGAAAGCGAGTGGATTTTATTGAGTGACGAACTCAGAGTTGAGATTGAAACTCAACGTACGCGTGCAGAGGAAGCTGAAGCACGGCTCAAAGAAGAGAAATTATCTTCTGAGGAGTTAGAGGATGCACTTAGAAGAGCTGTTCTTGGTCATGCCAGATTTGTTGAACACTACACAGAATTACAAGAGAAGTACAATGACTTAGGCTCAAAGTATAAATCAACGGTGGAATGGATATCAGAGTTAAAGAAGGCAGTAGCAAAGGCCAGTAAAAAGGGTTGCGGTTCTCGTTTTGCCAAATCACTTTCTTCTGAGCTTTCAGCACTTAGAGTAGAAAGAGAAAGAGAAAGAGATTTGCTGAAGAAGGAAAATCTAAGCCTCAAGATTCAAGTAAGGAATACTGCTGAAGCTGTTCATACTGCTGGGGAAGTTCTTGTTAGACTCAGAGAAGCAGAACAATTCGCATCAGCTTCTGAGGTAAACACTCATATCTTAATTGATGAACTATTGTATTGATACTTGAGAGTGACATTGTTTTCTGACTCTTACGTTCTCACTATGAACGTATTTGGTTGCAGAAAAAATTCATTGAAGTAGAAGAAGAAAACGAGAAGCTAAAGAAGAAAATGGAAAAGCTGAAGAGGAGACACAAGTTGGAAATGGTAACAATTAAACGGAATCTACAGCGAAACACATTGCCAGAATCTGCATTGCAGCCACTGCAACAGAGGAACTCAGGTGTGTAGAAAACATACAAGGTACATAATTCGAAGACCCTTCTTGGATCTGATTGGTATATACTCAAACATCTTTGTTTTCCACTTGCTGAATCAAATCAAATGTCCTTATTCCCCAAGGCATTTTTATTTCTTTCCCTTCTTGAATTGTTTATTTCGTTGTATTTGATTTGATTATCATGTTTGTGGCGTGCAAACTGGTCTTTGTATCATCATTCTTCTATATTTATACTTGTTATCTTTCTTTCCCAATTTCAATTCTTCTTATAAGATATATTTGTTCATCCGGATATCCTTTATAGAATATTTCTATGTTATGATTTTATACAAGATTTCTGTGCAGGAACGTAACGGAATAGTTATGTAAGAAACAAATCTTACAACTATCGATTTGTTTCACTATATGCTAATGCTTGAATCAAAGGGCTTAGAGAGCTCTAAAGAAATTAATGATTCGAGATTGACGAAAGAAGATGGTATCAACAACAATGGAAACAGTTTATCTAACTGTTCCATATGTTGTCTCCTCTACGACTATGTTTTATCTCGAATATGGTAGCAATACAATGATAAATTTACTCAAAATTTCAAGTTTTTCTCAACTAATTTTGACATTTTTCTAATATATAATGGAATAATGATTATATGGCGTGATATATGATTTAGTCAAGCCCAATATAATTCATGTAATCGTCATAAATATCTGATTAGCTGCATCCGACCATAAATCTGGAATCAACGTGTCGAGTCTAGTGAATACACACTTCGAGGAGACTTGTCGGTTCCCAACTCTTGTATTTTTTTTACTAGACTAATGGCTTTTAAATTAAATAGTGCTTCGATCGTGTTTTAAAATTAATAAAACTACAATATCAGTTAGACCATTTGTCATTGGCCAACTTTTGTACTTTATATTTTTAAATGTTAAAAAGTTTTAGATTTTACCAAAAAAAAAGCATACAGAGGGTTTTTTGTTTTCTTTCTCAATATAGTTCTCCAAAAGAGAGGAAAACGCCTTGGTCAATACAGACCAGACTAGATCTCTTATTAATGTCGTTATCAGGACAAAAGGGCAAGTCGGTCAACAGTTCTTGAAGAGAAGCAACTCTACAAGTTTATAATGGCCGAAGCAATGATACATAAACCCTAAACCCTTTTACACTAAAATATTTTGAAAAAGGTCAAACAAAAGAACAAGATGAAAAATCGAGAAGCTCTTGTTTACACTTTCATCTCCGTCGATCTCTCTCTTCACTTCTTGTTTGGGAGATCCCTATCGTCTACGATGCGGTTAACCCGAAACCTTAATACATCTGTCTGCCATTTGTCGTCGATCACAAGCCATGACTCTACGTTTATGTCCTATATGGTCAATAAGGCTAACTCTGTCAATAAAGCACTAGACGAATCCATTCCTCTGTGCGAGCCAGTACTCAAGATCCGTGAGGCTATGAGATACACACTTCTCTCAGACGGAAAACGCGTAAGGCCAATGCTCTGTTTAGCTGCTTGCGAGCTTGTTGGTGGCCAAGAGGCAACCGCAATGCCTGCTGCTTGTGCAGTTGAAATGATCCACGCATCGTCTCTCATCCAAGACGATCTTCCTTGTATGGATGATGATTGTCTCCGCCGTGGAAAACCCACCAATCATAAAGTTTTTGGCGAGGATATAGCTGTTTTGACTACTGATGCGCTCATTGCTTTGGCTGTTAAGAAGTTGGCTAAATCCACTTCGTTAGGTGTTTCTCCAGAGAGGGTTCTTAAGGCTGTGGTAGAGATGGCTAAAGCTGTAGGAACCGAAGGGCTTGTTGCAGGTCAAGCTGCAGATCTGGCTGGAGAAGGCATGAGCTTTGTAGAGAGTAAATCTGAATTGAAACATCTTGAGTTTATACATATTCATAAAACAGCTGCGTTGCTTGAAGCAGCGACGGTTACTGGAGCCATAGTGGGAGGTGGGTCTGATGAAGAGATTGAGAGACTTAGGAGTTACGCGAGATGTATTGGATTGATGTTCCAGGTTGTGGATGATGTGCTTGATGTGACTAAGTCGTCAGAAGAGTTGGGGAAAACTGCAGGTAAAGATTTGATTGCAGGAAAGCTGACGTATCCGAGAGTGATGGGAGTGGCAAAGTCGAGAGAATATGCTCAAGAGTTGAACGAAGAAGCGCATGAACATCTTAAGGCATTTGATTCAGATAAAGTGGCTCCTTTGTTGTGTCTCGCTGATTACATTGTCAATAGACAAAAGTAATGTGGCAAATTACTACTGCTCAACAGCTCTTTTTCTCTTTCTAGTTTATTTAATCGTACAATATGTGACCTCAAGTTACACACGCTCAAGATTAAGTCACGTTGTCAAGATCAATCACCAGTTTGGATAAAACAAGTTGAACAGAGTACGATAGGGGAGACAGAGACATGGCACAGAGTATTAGAACTTGACACACAATTATTATATCATTCTATTAATAAAGTATTAATTGTTTGGTATTTTTAGCATTATAAATTAGTGCAATTACATGTCAAAAACAAAGTAAGGTTCAATGAAAAATAAATGATCAAAAAATATATCTTAAAAAAGTTTGACATAGTTCAAATTCATTTTTTAATGGGCTGAGATTAAAATAATATTTTGTTTTAAGTCAATTTCATAACAAACTCACAAAATCCAATAGCTTTGCATCTTCTTCTCTTTAAAAAACAGAGAAATGTAAAATCCATACTATTTATGAGAAGATGTTTTCATTAAAAGTTAAAAATCATAACTTGCCATTATTTGTTTGGCATTGATCCTATATAATGGGTATTGGGTTGAAGGATTTTGGACACTCAATTTCTCTTCTCCTTTTTTCATAATAAGTTTATAGTTTTCTTGTGATTCATAGTAAAGCTGAGGTTCGTTGATTCCACGGTTTGGTGAGAAAATCGTGGTCTATAGTTGATTGTATCTTGGTATTCAAGTCTCTCTAATACCACCTTATTGCGGGAGATTCATTGGATTCATGAAAGAGACCAAATCTCGCCTTCATCGCTCTTATTTTAAGTTATTTTTGTTTACTAAAATTTCGTATTTTTAAACTTTAATTTATCCGAATTTGGATTTGAATTTGTATAAGTTCATTATAAGTGACATCTAAATACAATGACTAACACAGAGAAATTTTACAAATTCGTGAGATAGAACCAACGTTGGTGTTCAAAATTAAGTTATAAATTAACACAGAGATTTTTTTTTTTAATTTCTTTTATGTTATAAATTAAGTTATATATTGTATATATAGTTCAAATTTTAAGATTAATATAGATTTGTTAGTAAATTTTAAATATACATATATATTTATCATTATTCAGGTTTTTAGAAAATTGTGCAGTGTTTTCGGTACGATAAATATTTGAGTAAAAATATTTTTTTGCTTAATTTATTATAATTAATTTTTATAAACCTAATTACGTTTTATAATTTTCAGGTTTTCATACGACGATTCCGTCGATCACGTATACGAGGATCACATTATTAGAATTTTGATGTCACCCCTAGTCCGCATCATAGTACACCTCCTATACCAGAGACACATCCACAACCACCGGTCCAAGAACCACCTCTGCATTTGACGTCTCGATCCGAACCTAGGAGATGGATTGACGTGGTCAATATTCATATTCTTTACTATAATTTTATAAGTTATTTTAAAATCATAATAGCTAAATTTTCTAAGTGTTAGGTTTCGTGTTAGGAGCAAATAGTTACTCTAGTAAAGCTAATGATACAATAACAACTCCCATATGCGTATCCAACATTCAACAAATTTCCTTTGGAGCTGAAGGAGCAATGATTCAAATCTTTCGCGATAAACATCTAATTCCTTATAATATGTTCATTAATTCAATTATTACTTATTTTAACTAATTTTAAATATTTTACAGGAATAATTTAACTGGACCGTCACTGATACACCTCGAGTTTGAAAGAAGTTTGAAGAGTAGTGCAATGTTTCATACAACAACCACGTGTATGTGTGGAAGACTGCTTAGGAGAAAGATCCAACGATGAAACCTTACGGTTGCCAGGCGGCTCGATTTTCGGACTTCGTGGAATATTTGTGGAATATGTACTTAATTAAATATGAGCTTGTAATTATTTTTTGTTTGTAAAATGTTAAAAATGGGTGCGTACCAGATTTGCTTACTCTGATGAAGGATTGTCACACCAAGAAAAAGTTCGGGAAGATCGAGAATCCGAAAATGTTGGAGGTGATGGAGAGAATCGAGCAGAGGAAAGAAAAGCTCCAAAAGCAACTCACTCAAGATGGAGCTGACATTATTTAACCACTACAATATTATCAATTAACATTTTTTTCAAACGAAAACCATTTTTACTAACCATTATATACTTATAAATGGTCGTTTTCAAATGAAATTCGTTTCAACGGTGTATTTCTTTTTCAAATGGTTGTTTTAAACGGTATTAAATATTACTTATCGGACCAATAAAATTTACGTGCAGGTGTGCATGACGCATAGCTTTGTAAACGACTATAAGTCTATGACCTTCCCCGACGCTACTCTCATGAAATTAATTCGTAGATGCTCCAACATAAAATATTACAACTTACAACAAAAGATAATGTTTTGCACTGTCTATTACGCTATTATATTGCTTCAAAAATCAATTAGTGTTGGATGAATAACTAAATTGCTCTTACAACCTTTTTTAATATTTAGATCGATACAATCCAAACTGATCAGTAGTCTCCAAATTTATTTCTGAATTCCCTTATTAACTACTTTATATTCTCAAAAAAAAAATCTGTTTTATGTAGTAAGGTGAAGCCGAACCATAAAATTGAGAAGATTTAAGAAAGCTTTTATATAATTAATTTGTTTGAGCATTAATCAAACAATGTTAGAAATTATTTTACCCAAATTTGTTTTGGTTATTAAGATATTATTATGCCAATGTCAATAAGTTGTTTCACGTCAGAAACAATAAGACCGTTAAATAAAATTAAATCTATCTTCATTGTGTGTTATGCAATGATAATAGACATGAGTTGTCGCGATAGAGTTATTACTCTTATGGTAATAGATAAAATTATGGTTTGCTGGTAGCAACTTTATTAATGGTAACAACCAAAAGAAATTTTATTGTTATTGAATTATGTATCTGATTAAATTTGTTAAAATTATTTGTTACTAAGAGATTAAGAATTTAATGGATTTAATAATGGATTGCTAATAAATAGGTAATTATTTGGTTTGTCCTTGATTTGATTTACCTAGATATTAGATAGTGGATTCAAATCATATCTTCTATGATTAAAAAATTTAAGATATGAATCAAATCTAACCGATCCTATAACTATTTATAGACAAAAAATAATAATAATGAAAATGGACTTTAGTATTTTCTTATGATCAATCCAAATCTAACATCTTTCACAGTATTCTAAAATTCATTAAAAAAAATATTTCAGTTTCAAAAAAATTCCACATCTTATATCCGTCGTCCATGTTTTCTTAGAGTTTTTTTCATACTTTCTTTGTTCAATTTCTTACTATCAATTCTCTTGTTCACTTTTTTTCCAAGTTAACTGATATACACACATTTTAACATATTTTAGGAACCATTTCTAGTTCACTTTTCATACATATATGTTGCATTTACATCATATTTGAGTCATAAATAAGTTATACGTGCATATTGCATTTGCATAGCATACACATTGCATTTGAGGTTATTTTCAGGAAGTGGGACTCGGATTGGCACTCAGTGGTAACCTCCCCAGTGGGACTCGAATTGGCACTCAGCGGTAACCTCCCCAGTGGGACTCGGATTGACACTCAACGGTAACTTCCCTAGTGGTACTCGGATTGGCACTCAGTGGTAACTTACTCAGTGGTACGCGGATGGTGTGGGGAACCACCTTTGACGTGCCAAGTCAACTTCACCTTTGACGTGCCAAGTCTACTTCACTCTTGACATGCCGAGTCAACTTCACTTTCGACGGGCCTATTACACTTTACTTCTGACGGGCCAAGCCCACTATACCTTTGACGGCCCAATGACTCGACTCAGCCCACGAAGTCGAGTCAACTATCTTTCTTAACTTTTCTTCATTTTAATTTTTAGGTTAAACGGAGGGACGAGTATAAATACCCCCGTAAGGTTACAAAGAAAAACAGGCTTGGACATTGTTTCACAACCCTTCGAGGTTTTCATTGTTGTAATCCCAGGACAAGAAGATCTCCACTTTCGTTTTATGATCTTTTGAATTTAGTTTCAGTTTGTTTTTATTCTCAGTTTACTTTCTGAATTTTATTATTATGTCTTCCACCTTGAGTGTTATCTTGATTTTTTTACATATGAAGTCTGAGTAGTTAATTTAGGGTTCCTGAGGGAACGGACCAGATCAGCGTGGACCTTAAAGTTGTCTAAGTCGCTTAAGAGTAGAATATTATCATCTCGTTTGTTTTAACGTTGTTAATGCTTGTTCCTTTCTGATCAATTGAAACATGATTTTAGACGTTGAACTCTCGACGGGTGCGTTGAACCGTCTGACTTAACTGTCTCAAAGATCTACATTCTTAGCCTAAGGGATTAGTTATTTAAGGTGTTTATTAGGCTCGTTTAAACTGTTGTTTCACGCTAGCTAGGTTGTTAAAAGCTTATGATGATAAGGTCGGTTGATAGCTTTGCTAAGGCTGTTTACCATGAGAGTGGACTTAGTTGTTATGAGTTTATTGCCTAGAGATCTCCTCTGTTTGAGTTTGTTAAGCGATTTAGTGACTTTAAGTGAAACGCTGATCCGTGATCTCTGCCCCTTAAGAAACCCTTAATCTTATTTATTGTTTACACTTGACATTTGTTCTTTACTGCACTTCGTCACGTTATTTGCTATTTACTGCACTTTGTCATGCTATTTGCTATTTATTGCACTTTGTCATGCTATTTACTGCACTTGTCATGCTGTGTGCTCTTTACTGCACTTTGTTCTGCTGTTATTTTCTACTTCACTTTGTTTCGTTGTTTACTTTTCACTTTTGCTTTTGGTTCCCGTTGTCTAAATTGCTCACTTAGGTTGATAGATAACAAACCACTGAATTGACTTGGCTTGAATTAGAGTAGTCTATCACATTCTAATTGCTAGTTACACTCCCACTTGGATTGACACCTATTGTACTACATCGACATCAGTATAATAGGATTTAAAAAAGGTTGAAAAATCTTGTTATCATTAACTTAATGCATTGCATCAAAGAGAGAAACCATTATTGAGAAACATAATGAATAAAAGAGTGATTCTTGGATAGCCCTCTAACATTACGGACAAAAAAATCAGATTTGTAATTTAAATCACGAGAGATAAAAGAGAGGGAGAAAAAGCTGAAAAGACATTTGAGATGATCATATTCCTCCAATAATGGGGAGAAAGCTGGCCAATTCTCTGGATCAGTCACCATCGTCATAACCTCCTTGTAGTCTACTACGAACTCCGCTTTATGAAACATCGCCCATAAAAGAGGTTCAAACTCAGCATGAAGAGCTGACAAACATCGACGAGTCCTCTAGCACCCACACTGACCCCATAGCCTCAATCAAGAAAGCAGTACCAACCTAGGGCGGAGAAATACTCTGAATCCTTCTAGGGGCCATCCACGAAACATCGATAACTCATAAAGGCTGAATTCACAGCCAAAGGCTGGAAAGTAATATCATGGCTCCCCATCGTCCCCAATGAACCCTCTGAAGAGCAATTATCTTTAAAAATAATGCGTTCATTCGTAGAAAACCTAGCATCAGCCTCCTCTTCCGCGTGGCGAACAATGTCCCGAGGATCCCTGTCAATATTGGAGAAAATTTTATCGTTACTCGCTTTCCAGATAAACTATAATGACTAAGGGGAAATCCATTTATCTATCTCTGGAGGATCCCGCCAAAACAGGTAATCAAAGTTGGAAAAAGCAGAGGAAACCGGGAAGAGGGGATGGTTGATACAACCCAAGTTTGAAGCGCCGGAGGACATTTAAAAGAACATGATTAACAGATTCATAATGAGGGGCCACATACGCCATTCCGAGCAATATGTCATTGAACTAATTTAGAACCAACAACGAGATGACCTGAAATAGCTTGCCAGATAAAATGTCTAATCTTTGACAAACACTTCACTTTCCATACTTTCTTATGTAGTCCCTCAATATTAGGACCAAAATGCACGTCTGATCCAAAAATGTTCCTCTCAGCCCAACATCCTCACTTAGTAGTGTAACGACCAAATTTGGTAAAATGCCACCGAAAACAGTCCCTACTATGCCATTTAGGAGTGAGAATCCCCAAAACAAGACTCACATCATGGGGAAACAACAGTTGATGACCAAAGCGACACGCCAACTCTTAGTGGAATGATCAATCAGTTGATCTGGGTAATACAAATGTCTTTCACCAGTAGCAGGGCGAGGGACCACATCAGGGACCCAAGGATCCTGCCACACAGAAATATACTCACCAGTGCCCACCCTTTTAATTGTACCTCTACTCACAGAAGACCTTGCCGAGATAATACTCCACTAACCAAAAGAGGGTGAGTACACTCGCCTTGGAATCAAAGGATTTGAATTCTTAAAATACCGACCTCTAAAAACTCTAGCAAATAAAGAATGAGGAAAATCAATAAGTCGCCATAACTGCTTAGCTAGAAACTGTGTATTAAATTCCTCAATAGCATGAAAACCCAGACCACCCTCGTGTTTATATTTACATAACTCATCCCACAAACTTTATGAATACCCTTAGACGTATTGGAGGTCTTCCACCATAAATCTGGAATGCTAGCCGTAATCTTAGACATAAGCAATTTTGGAAGTCTAAACCAAGATATAACATAGGTCGGAAGGGCAGACAGAACCGATTTAATCAAAATCTCCTTTCTGTCACGAGAGAGAAACTTGGAAGACCATGAACCAATCCTATCATTGTAACGGACAAAAGCAAAAACCTTTGGTTTAGGCCCCTCTATGCCATCAGGTAAACCTAAATAAGAACTCATTCCTCCCAATTGGTTGATACCAAGAATGTGTTGCACCTCTAAACTTGTAACACCACCCACTTGATGTCCAAACTGAATAGAAGACTTAAACAAATTGATTTGCTGACCTGAAAGCCGTTCATACTCCTGTAAAATCTGTAAGATAACAGTAGCCTCAACCGAATTAGCCTTACATAAGAACAAACTAATGAAAATAGCAAATGTGACATTGAAGGGCACTCATGAGCAATCACAATACCACTTATTTGTTTATTATGTTCAACATGCCGTTACAAAGACATCAACATCTCAATACATAAAATTAAAAAAATATGGAGACAAAGGGTTTCCCCGATGAAGGCTACACTGAGGTTGAATTCGACAGTGTGGCTAACTATTTACAAGCACTATATATCTCACTAAACTAACACAAAACATCACACACGAAACCCAACGATCTTGGAAACCAAATCGAATAAAAAGTTTCTCCAAAAAATCTCATTATACCCGATCATAGGCTTTACTCATATCAGTGTTTACAACTATAAACTTACCTCTAACAGCTCTATTAGTCTTTAAAGCATAAAACATCTTTTGAGCGATAAGGTTTTAATCCGATTTTAAGCGGGCCGAAACAAACCATGATTGTGTATCAGAGACCAAGTTACGAAGAATCTGTTTCAACCGTAAACAAAACATTTTAGAAACCAACTTATAACCAATACTACACAAACTCATCGGCCGAAATTCAAAAATTTTAGTCGAACGGCTAACCTTTGGAACTAAAATGGTTATATACGGTTATATTTTTCAAAAAGATATTGTTTATTAAATTAAAATGGGACTTGTTATTTTCTAGTTATTTTCAAATACAATAAAAATGCATCCCTGAATCCATTAAGATCCTATGTTAAAATCCACCGATCAAGTACTCAAGCGTCACATGCTACGAAGTAAATACCAACTTCAACTTTTTCTTAGACTTCTCAACCTTTTTTAGATAATCCCTCTCTTATCTCCTAGCCGGTGTTACGACTATTTTATTTTAAATTTATGGCCTTCTTAAATGTATGGGTTCCCTTTAGAGCATTTACTTTGTAATTCTTTTCCATTATTGTGCTTATTTTGTGCAGACTACAAAAAGCCATATCTTTAACGTGCATCAAATACCTTACAAAAAATAGTCCCGAACATTATCTGTCACAAGTACTCCAATACCACTCTTTCTTATCGGTCCCCAACACCACTCTTTCTTATTGATATATACGGATTAGGTTACTTAGTTTTTCTTTGAATAACCTCAAAGTTTTTTTGCTAAAAGTAGCTCAAATTACTCATTTGGATATTAATTGATTCTAAAAAATATCCGGTTACTCATTTAATATCAAAATCAAGTATTTGAGTTTTTGAAAAGAGAAAATAAAAAATCGCACCAAAACATTTAGAATAATAACACTTATTTTGCAAAAAAAAAATCCGTTCCAAATTGTAGATGTTTTAGTTTGTTCGCACAAATTAAAAATTTAATTTTTAACTAAAAATATAGTTTTTACTCTATGTAATAAATATTTAGCCATTCAGAAATCAATACATAGAATACAAATAGTTAAAACAGATTGAAAAATATTATAAATATTGCATTAGAAATTGAAAACATCAAATAGTTTGGAACAAATTTTTTTTGAACATCGTACATTTTGAAACGAAAAGGAGTATAAATTTTGTGTTATATTAATGTTAAATCTAACATATATATGTATTTCCAAAAGAAAGGAGACTGCATTATTCAATAGAGTGACCTAATTAACTTATCGAATACAGACCATATCATTTATTAACGTCGTCGTTGCCTAGACAAGAGGGCAAGTCTGTTAACGGTTATTGTCTTTGTTCGCCGTGGAACAACCCTAACCACTGATAAAACTACTACTACATAAACCATGAATCCTTTTAACAACAAGATTATGTTAGCACAACTTCCCATTAGAAAAGGTTCAAACAAAAGCGAAAGATGGAAAATCGAGAAGCTCTTGTTTTCACTTTCATTTTTATCTGCTTCTCTCTATCTTGTTTCGGAGATTTCTATGGCCGCGTTACAATGCGGTTACGTCTATCCCAAGTCTCATCCGCCACCTCTTAGTCCGTGCAGCCACACTTTGACATCTTCAAATTATGAATCTGAATTCATGTTGTATATGATCTCTAAATCTAAAATGATCAATAAGGCGCTAGACGAAGCCATTCCACTCTGCGAGCCGGTGCTAAAGATCCGAGAGGCCATGAGGTACACACTTTTCTCGGATGGCAAACGGGTGAGGCCAATGCTTTGTTTGGCTGTATGTGAGGTTGTTGGAGGGAAAGAGTCAACAGAAATCTCCGCTGCATGTGCGATTGAGATGATCCATGCGTCCTTACTCATCCAAGACGATCTACCTTGTATGGACGATGAAATTCTCCGACGTGGTAAACCAACAAACCATAAAGTTTTTGGCGAAAATATAGCCATCTTAGCGGTTGATGCACTCATATCTTTCGCCATCACGCACATTGTGGAGTCCACGTCATTGGATGTTCCTCCAGCGAGGGTTCTACAGGCGTCCTCCACACCCGAGCCAGTTGCGCCGGGTGTGTCCACACAAGTTGATATAACCGATTTTCTTAACGCTTCGGTGCATAAGTTTCTGCCTAATCTCCATCCAGATCGACCACCGGGGACCCTATGGTATGATTTTAAACTCATAATTTATTTAGAACCTTATTATGTAGTATCATTTTCTAATTACTTTTTTCGCTTGCTAGGTTTGACGACGATGGAGTTTTGGCAACTTCGATCCGTGAGATCTTTGAACGAGATTTCACGGAACCGCGTGCCAATTTCAGCCAGACCCCAAACATATCGTCGATCGTTGGTTCTTATCTTTCGTGGTAAGTTTCTACAGTATTTTCTAAATATATTTTTTATTATTAATTTTTAATTCCTGACTATCTAATTAATTTTTGCAGCAACGTTATCACTGGGAGCCTTCCATCACGGGTCGGGTCCGAAAAGAGTTCGAGACCGTATTAATGCGGCGCATGGCTGACCAAGTTGACCGTTGGAAGGGCAAGTGGAAGGAAAAAGGAAACGATGCAATGCCCCAATGGTTCGATCCTGCCGTCTGGCAAGGACTCGTTCGATATTGGGAGGATCCGAGGTCACAAAGAAGAGCACTGATTGTCGAGCGGCTTGCCTTTCTAACCCTTACGGTGATGGCCCACATAAACATTGCTCGGACCGGACGTCATTTAAAGCAAGAGCCAGAAAAATTGTAAGTATCTTATTTGAAATATTTTTTTATATCCTATAGCATTTAATTCTTGTTTGTAAAAATTTCAGCAAGATGAATCAGGAGATACCCACCCTGATATTCTAGAGACGCTTTACCAGACAAAACGCAAAAAAGAGGGGGTTTTTGTCGACAAAAAGGCGGAGAAGCTGTAAAACGAGGTCATGGCTAAGATGCAAGAGATGTCACAACACAGCACCGACGAGAGTTCTGCATCTGGTGGCGTGACTACGGCTCAGAAGAATCAATTATATGCCGAGGTTAATATATTTTACATTTTTTTCCATATTTTTTAAATTTTTTTTTGCATTTAACAATTGATTTTTTTTTCAGGTCGCTCCCCGTAAAAAGGGCAAGAGATGCATCACAAGGGCCTTGCAAGACTTGCCTCGCAAAGGACTTGCAAGACGTGCCTCGCAAAGGCCTTGCAATGGTTGCCTCGCAAAGGCCTTGCAAAGCCTGAATCGCAAAAGCCTTGCAAGAGCTGCCTCGCAAGAGCATTGCAAAGCTTTGCGTGTCTCTTGCGACATAATGTTATGCGAGGCGTTTGCGAGTCGGTCCGGCGTCGCAGGCTTGCGAGGCGTTCGCAATGCCAACGCCATTGCAACTCACGATTCGCGATGCCTCGTGTTGCCTCGCAAGTGCGTCTCAAATTGCCATTTGCGATACCATTGCTAGGGTATTTGGCATCGCAAATTGCCAATTTTCTTGTGGTGGAACTGAAGGGCTCGTGGCAGGTCAAGCGGCAGATTTTGCTGCAGAAGATAAGATCTTTGATAATGAGGTTGGACTAGAACATCTTGAGTTTATACATATTCATAAAACAGCATCCTTGCTAGAAGCGGCAACTGTTGTGGAAGGTATAACGGGAGGTGGATCTGATGAAGAGATCGAGAGACTTCGAAGTTACGCTAGATTTATTGGATTGATGTTTCAGGTGGTGGATGATGTGCTTGATGTGACAAAGTCGTCGGAAGATCTTGGGAAAACAGCCGGAAATGATTTGATGGCCGAGAAGCTAACATATCCAAAGGTGATGGGAGTGGAGAAGTCGAGGGACTATGCTGAGAATTCGAACAGAGACGCACAGGGACATCTTAAGACGCTTGATGTAGACAAGGCAGCTCCTTTGGTGTTTCTTGGTGGTTACATTATCAACAGACAACACTGACGTAAGACCATGAACATTGGTGAACCCCTTAAGGGGGCTCTTAAAAAAAAAAAAAAATTAAAAAAACGGAGCCACGTGGCGAACCCGTCTCTTGCGTTGCCCATTTAAGTGGCGAACCCGTATTGGGTCCTTTTTTTAATTTTTTTTTTTAAAGAATCCCTTTAAGGATTCACCAATGTTCATGCTCTAAGGCAATTAGGTGGATGTTCCAAATATATTAATGTTGACCGGGTGCAACCACACCTATATATAAAAAGAAAATTACATATTGATAATTGTTTCTTTAAAATGTATCTTTAAAAATTAAAACACTAAAAATATAAATAAATTTACTTTTCGGATGACATTTAGAACATTTCCAGTGGCAAGAAACTACATGAATCTCTTTTTAAAAAATTATTATTTTGATATATCTGATTTAATAATTAAATTTTAATTAGTTTTTTTTTTAAATTAACCACCCATAATAAACAGAATCTTTAGAGATTCTCAAATAAGAAAGACAATCTCTTACCTTTTTTTCTTAATTTTAATTTTTCTTTATTAGTATAAATTTTTGAGAAGAACTATGTTGCACATATTCTTACTGTGTTTTAATATCAGCCAACTAAAAGTTAAGAAATCATTTGAAAACATAATTAATCACATAAATCAATCGAACATTATTTAATCTTTTAAGTATTCATAGCTAGTATCACAAGATTTGTATAAAGTTATCTTTTTGTGAACCGTTTAGAAATTACTTTCAGTTGTCTAGACACATAGAAATATTGTTATACAGTTTACGTGAGCTGTAAAATAAATAAATTGAAAACAATATATATATATATAGATCATTTACGGAGAAACGAAAAATATAATAAGAATCATGCTGCTTAGATTATGTAGAAACTTATTTATCAAGTTGGGTAGTTGTGACTCAATACTAAAAAAAAAATGAATTGTATTGAACAAAATGATAATTTTTCAGATAAGTAAGTTTGGTCAAATTGTTAATGTTCATCTTTGCTGTTTTTAACTACATAAATTTAACTTCAGATAGATATATAATTCTAGGGTTTAAATTTGAGTTGGTTTTATCAATCTAATCATTGTAAAAAAGTATATATTCCAGAATAAGTCAGTTATAACCAAATGAGTTTAATGGGAAATTTGACATTTTGAATAAAGGGACCCTTGAAAAAAGTAAACTTATAAATTAGCCGGAGTGAATTGCACTCCAAATCTGGTTGGAGAAGGAGTGAGCTTAGAATAGAGTAAAACTAACCTGTAATATATATCTTTTTCTGAGGGCTACTAAAACAAGTAATAACTCTTTTGTAATTAACTTCTTTCGATTCACATCCAATAAAAAAACTGCAATAGGTGGCCCAAGGTGGGGAGAGTTACAAGAGCCATAATGGGAGGTGGGTCTGATGGAGATACGCAATATGCGTGGTTTAATGTTTCAGGTGGTGGGCGAGGAAATTAAAGGCCGAGAGAATATGTTGAATAGTTGAACGAAGAAGCGCATGAGCATCTTACTCTTATGGGTTCTTAACATTAAACAAATACATCAGAGAGATAATGTTTTGGGCTTCTTAAACAAATAAGAACCCATGGTTCTCAAACAAGAGATTCAATTTAATACATGTTATCTTTTCATTCAACATAATTTTTTAAAAACTAAAAATGTATACTAATTAAAGCAAGGTTTTGAGACCTCTTAAGTCATCCAATTCATCTTTCTCAAACTCTTATCTTCTTGCCACATCACTCATATCTTCTTGCCACATCAGCTTTTATTTTATAAATTTTTTATTTTTTTAATAAAAAAAATTAAAAGACAACTATTATTTACTTAATCACATTACTTACTATAATATGGACATTCAAAGGTCTCACATCAAATTAAGTTATATTATGTTGTAATCTATACTAAACCAATATATTGATTAGAAGTACTTAATCACATTACTTACTATAATATGGACATTCAAAGGTCTCACATCAAATTAAGTTATATTATGTTGTAATCTATACTAAACCAATATATTGATTAGAAGTATAATATATCGTATCGTATGACCAAAATTATTAAAAGAGTAATCTAAATTACCAAACAAAAAAGAATACGATTCTTTTTAAAAATATGAAAAATATATTTTTTTACTTAATAAACTATATCCATAATCTGAATACCAATTAAAAATGACCAAACTGATAAATAATATTTTACGTAGTAAAACCTAAACTTACATATTATTTACGAATAATCAAACTAACTAACTTATCAAAAACTCCAATTTAGTGGTCAAGAAAAAAAACTATTTTATTATAAATGACTCAACTTATATATAATACTACTTAGATTTGATGTTCTAGCAAAATAATTTTTTTAAAGGATTGGTAGACGTAGTAGCGGTTACTAATTTCAAGTGTTGTTTTTTTTTCCAATTAGGTACTAATCATCTGTTTAATGATTAACAAAAAGCAGTCACTTCAATTAAAAATATAAATTAGAAAAAATAAAAATAAACTATGTAAAATATAAAATAGAAAAAAAATATAATATTTTCTACATCGATTAAAATTTATAAGTGTAGACATCTATCTACATGTCAGGAAATAAATAGTTCAATTGAGGTATATTCAATGCCATTGCACCTCGAAAACACACCTACACCTTCCATACAAATAATAACCAAACTTTGTTACTTTTTTACCCAGGGAGATGATAACAATGAAGCACTAAAAACTAAAACTCTTGAAAATTTAAAACACATTATTGGCCAAACTTGCAAATTCCATTTCAAAGTGTCAATGTAGAACTTCCTAGCTTCACGTCAAACTTTCACTGTCTCCCGTATTATTCCGAACGACGTTGGCTTGAACGACGAGGCGTCCGGGATAAACAACCCCATATCTGCTGACTGTGCAATTCTTTCCATGGCTCGGAACACATATGCAAACAAAATATCCGATGAAGACGTGAAGAACGAGAAGCGCCCCTGTCTAGACAACTAAACCAGCTTATTCACCTCACATTACAAGTTGTTTCTTTGATTTAATTTAAAATCATTCTCAATGTTACAAGTTTTTTCAATTTTCTGTCCCTCCATACTATTCATAAGTTCCATCTAATTTCCCTTTTTTTGGTTTAACGTTGCACTACGACGAGATCACCTTTCTATAAAATTACTTCCACTCAATATTCATTACTTCCAAAATGTTGTGTTTTGTTAAATACGCATACGTTAATAAACTCATCCAAAGTTTATTGAATCTATCATGACACAAACCTGCAAGTGGCTTCATTAATCCAAGGTGTAGATAATGTATTGATAAAGAGATTGCATGAAACAAAAGAATTTATTGTAAGGTAAGATGAACTATATTTATCTTCTTCTTTTTTACATATTTGAAAAACCTAAATTGAATATGAACTGAGTCAAAGAAAAAAGTTAAATAGGTTTCTTTAAAATGAAATTTCTTTAGAATAAACAATTTTCATAATACATTATATAATCAATTAGCTTATATAGCATAATTTAGTTATTATATATTTGGAAAAAATACTTAAATTTAACCGTTTATTATATATCTAGATTTTGTTATTCATAAATCAAAATCCTCTAATTACTTGAAATTGAATCTTCTTCTTCATCCAATTCTTCATCTCTTTTTATTAACTAAGTCCACTTCGATTTTGTTAAAAAAAATCTTTGAAAATAAAGGTTTTATTTTACATTTTAAATATATTTATGGACCAAAGACTATATAATATGTAACTTAATCTTCGTTATTCGAACTCAAAAGACCTTTGAATGTCCATATTACACGTCGGTTGATTTACAGTAATGAAGTTGTTTAATCTTCTTTTGAAACTATACATATTCACCACTTTCCATAGTTACTTTTTATTTTTATTTTTTATACCATCCAAAATAGTTGGGTTGAATATCTTATATACATGTCATTTTTCCGTTTAGTCAATCCAACTAATAATATTGATATCTAGAATTTGTTCCTTTTCTCTTAATTTAGAAAAAACTATAAAAAGATTTGAGGTTATTGTATCTTATCGATCTAATTATTCGAAAAGAATAACATCTTATGCAATTTGGATATTGCAATGACATAATTTTATAAATAAATACTACTTCATAAAAGATATATTCTTAAATTGTTCTTGAGATAATATTATAAATATAGTATTCAAATAATTTCACACATGTACTTTTGATCTTTAAATAATAAATAAAACCAGACCAGAATCCTGATTGAAGTCTGCTTCATAACTATAAATCATAACTGAAAAATTGCACTAATTGCCTTCAAACATTCAAAGGACGAGATACCATTAATAATCTATCCTGCAACCACATCTACCACCATGATTGCATAATAAGTTGGCTTAACGCAAATAAAAATTGTCCAATATGTAGGGCAACATATCTTTAATTTTTCTATTTCAAATAATAATAAAATTATCCATTTCTGATGCACATACCTTTCATTTCAGAAATACAACGCAAATCAAAAAATTTGACAAGTTACCCAACAAATAAACTACACATAAATGATTCTAAACTAAAAATCGGGCATAGCCCGGTCAATCCCCTAGTTTAAATAAAAGTTAAATTCTAACAAAATGTATTAGTATTTTATTGAAGAATTAAAGCAAATTGAGGAAGAAAGTAGTCGTGCGAGAGTATTATTACAGTCGCTGTTCTATTTGGCGTCACGGGCAACACTGTCGACTCTTCATTTAAAAAAACGCAGCGTCTTATTTTCTTTTTTGTACTATGTCTTTTGTTCATAATAATGTGTACAATTTGATCGCTAACTGTGTCGATCAGCGACAATATAGAGAACAAGGCCTTAGCCTAGTTGCAAAGGAGAAGCTTCACGAGCTACTTCTCAGTTTTATGTATTAATCAATCAACCACATGGAACTGTTTAATGAGAATTATGTGTTTCATTTTCTTCTTATGTTTTAGTTTTCTCATAGCACGTGCACAACACACAGCATTGTTGACGATCCCAACGTGCCCCGATCTCTACTACCAATGAAACCTTACATGCTCCACATGAATATTAATCACAATTTACAACTTACAACGAGAGAGAAGCTGTTTTTCATTATGGTACGTTAAAAACTCTTCAAAAATCAACTAATTAATGTGACTGGTTTACTAACTTATTTCATCACTATAAATATGGAATCAACATTCCAATTTAAATTAAAAGCTTCAAACCAAAGCTAGAGATGGAAAATCAACGTTCCAATTTTACACTTTCATTGCCATCTTCATCTCTCTACATTTCTTGTTCTGGAGATTTTTGTGGCCGGTGGTTAAATCTTTCCGGCTGAACCGCGTCCGTAATCCATCCAGCCATACTCTGACAGCTGCAAGTTACGAATCTGAGTTCATGTTGTATATGATCGTAAATCTAAAATTATCAATAAGGCGCTAGACGAAGCAGTTCCACTTAGCGAGCCAGTTCTAAAAATCTGCGAGGCCATGAGGTACACGGTTCTCTTAGGTGGCAAACGGGTAAAACCAATCCTTTGTTTAGCTGCATGTGAGCTTGTGGGAGGGAAAGAGTCAACCGCAATCCCTGCTGCATGTGCAGTTGAGATGATCCATGCGTCATCACTCATCCAAGACGATTTACCTTGCATGGATGACGACAATCTCCGTAGTGGTAAACCAACAAACCATAAAGTTTTTGGTGAAAATATAGCCATCTTGGCCGTTGATGCACTCATAGCGTTGGCCATTAAGCGAACTGGGGAATCCATGTCATTGGAGATTCCTTCGGCGAGGGTTCTACGGGCTTGTGGCGGGTCAAGCGGGGGTTTTAGCTGGAGAAGGAAAGATCTTTGATAATGATGCTGGACTAGAACATCTCGAGTTTATACATATTCATAACATTGCTTGAAGCGGCAGCTGTTTTGGGAGGTATAATGGGAGGTAGGTCTGATGAAGAGATTGAGAGACTTCGGAGAAGATTTGATGGCCGAGAAGCTAACATATCCAAAGGTGATGGGAGTGGAGAAGTCATGCTGAGATGTTGAACAGAGATGCGCAAGAACATCTTAAGACGTTTGATGCAGACAAAGCAGCTCCTTTGTTGCTTCTCGGTGATTACATTATCAACAGACAACACTGACGTAAGGCAGTTTACCAACCGCTCAAATATTACTAAGAGCAACATTAACAAGGGTATCTTACAAGTTTCTTATGAATAAAAAA
The DNA here is from genome assembly GCA_023374145.1 of Lepidium sativum. NCBI lineage: Eukaryota > Viridiplantae > Streptophyta > Magnoliopsida > Brassicales > Brassicaceae > Lepidium > Lepidium sativum. The sequence goes on along the minus strand of JAKUCM010000721.1, from coordinate 36,628 downwards.
ATGAAAATATTAGATATGAGAAGAGAGAGAAGAGAAGAGTCTCTTAAAAAACTTTTGAATGAGTTTCTAGTCATGTGTATACGTCTTATTGGTTCATTTCATATATTATATTAAAATATTAATATCTTATGAATAAAAATTTTAACACAAGAGACCATGGATAATGATGGTCTAAGAGCACCATTAAATGTGGTTTCTTAATTTGAGTTTCTACCCCTATTAAAATATTAAATTTTAATTTAATATATTTTTTAACTAAATTTTAATTACAAAAAAAATAAATGACCAATCAAAAGAAAACAAATAGGCTAAAAGTTTCTTAATTTTTTTTAATGGTTTCTTAAATAAGAAACCATCATAACTCTCTCTCCTACATTTACATTTTTTAATATTATAAAAAAGTAAGAAACTCTATAGAAACCACCAATAATGGTGGTCCAAATGCCTCTTTTAAATGCATCTTTATACATTTTTTTCAACAACAGATTCTATTGGGCCATAACTGGCTGACCCAATAACCAAATTCCTACCTAATGTAGGCATGAGAACTCGAACCTGAGTTATGCAAATTCGCTGCCTTAAGTGGATTTACTGAGTGTCATTAGGCTAGATACCATTTGCACATCTTTATACATTAAAAAATGGATTTTTTTTTTAACAACGATAAGACCAGAACAAACCCAACCAAATCACAAAACAGAAACTCGTCCTAACTTGGCTAGAGCATCAGCTTTCTGATTTAATTTTCATGGGATGACCGATAAGATGCAAGAAGAAAACCGTAGACTCAGTCTTCGAAACTCCTCCTGGTGTGGTATGAACGCCGGCCACTCCTCGGGTTGCTGAATTATAGAAAAGACCGTCTCGCACTCCGTCGAGATCTCCACTTTCTGGATGTGTAACTCCACAAGCGCTCCCAAGACCCATAGTACTGCCTCAAACTCCGCCGTATATAAAAATAAGAAATCATTTCACACCCTGATTAATCTTATAAATCAGTTGAATATTTTGTAACATTAAAAACATAATTTTGCTCATCATAGCTTAGTGTCAATTGATTTGTATATATTAAACAGCTATCAATTGCAACCCCTAACTATAGTAGTTGGTGGCAGCAAAATCACATGTTGATGCACTCCGACGTGTGTAACCTAAATAAACCGAGCAAACAATGTGAATCACATGTAAACCATTCCAAATTAATTTAATTGATATTTTGGTATATTCATTATAAACCGGATAAACCAAATGTCGTGCAGCTCCTTTCAGAACAGAACTAGGCTGGGCAAAAGCTGACGTGGCATATTTCAATCTTCTGTTTTGTTTTTGCTCCATTTTCGTCTACTTCGTTTTCAAGCATTTCCTGCTCTCTCGATATTCGAAGATCTGTTGGTTATCTTTACTCACAACTCCTTCAGAAAATGGAAAATTAAAGCAGAGATTTTCAAATCCCTGATTAGCAATTCGAGTTTGATTGATTCGATATTGCGATTTCGACTGGTTCGACTTCAATTCGTGTAAGATCAATTATAAAGTTATCAGATTTGGCCACTCGAGTACCCGAGAGTTATTTCATCCGTGCAATCCCGATTCTCACGGGTCTTCTTCGTGTCTCCGATGATCCCAATCGTTCCGTTCAAGCAGCTGCCGCGAATGTTTTGAAAGGTTTTGCCTGTTGTGGAGGCGAAGAAGGCGGATTTGCGTTGACGATGGGGAGGTGTGGTGTGGTTGCTAGCTTGTTAGGGTTATTACTTGAGGCGAATACTAATAATGATAATGTGTTCCGAAGGATTTGGGTCAAGTGTTTGTGGAGTTTAGTTACTTTTGGATCTTCGGTTCGTATTGCTTTGGCTAGATTAGGTGGTTTAGAGATCGTGATTCGTGAGTTGAATCCTTAGTGCTTTGACGACAATAAGAGAGAGCAGACTTGTTCATTCAGGAGGGCTTAAGTTTCTCGTTGAAGCGGCTAAAGTTGGCAACTTGGCGTCAAGAGAGAGAACTTGTCATGCTATCGGATTGATCGGTATGACTAGACGAGCTCGACGAATGCTGGTTTAAGCAGGAGGGATTCCTGCACTTGTGGATCTATTTCGAGATGGAGATAATAATGCAAAGCTCTTAGCTGGTAATGCCTTAGGGATCGTAGCTGCTCAGACTGAGTACTAAGGCCTGTCCCTGAAGCTGGTTCCATTCCTTTGTACTTCGAGCTTCTCTCAGGACGTGATACAATGGGGAAATATCTTGCAGAGGATGTGTTTTGATAGCGGAACAACTGGTGAGGATCTTGAGAGAAGGGGATAACGAAGCCAAATTTACGGCTTCTGATGTGTTATGGGATCTTACAGGTTATAGGCATTCTGTATCTGTTATTAGAGACTCTGGCACTATTCCTTTGCTTATCGAACTTGTGAGAGATGGGTCCCTGGAGGATTTCTGGAGCTATTTCTCAGTTGAGTTACAACGAGAATGACTGCGAGGCCTTTTCTGATTCTGGTATGATACCAATTCTGATCGAGTGGTTGAGTGATGAATCAGAAGAGCTTAGGGATAATGCAGCCGAGGCACTTATTAATTTCTCAGAAGACCAAGAGCATTATGCTAGAGTGCGTGAGGCAATAGGCCATCCTGTATTTCAGAGTATGCAGAGCAGACTTGCTAGAATCCGAGCTTCCCATGAACTGATGGTTGGGTCAGTGCGAAGAGTTACAATTGAACATCTTGTTAGGGATACTGATCTTCTTTGATCTGATATCTGTTTCAATGTTTGTTTATAATCTGACTTGAAAAACAGACTCAAATGCTGTTTGATTTGTGCAATGTGTTTTTGAGACATTTGTATACATGACCAAAAGAAATGACTTTGAATGGAAATGAAAAATCTACATAATTCTTCTTCTTTTAAATTATTGTGCATCCAGTGGCTGCACCATAAGAATCATAGACTACATATATCTCATGATGTGGCTGCTCGCAGCAAATGGAAGGGCATGGCCTAAGCAGCAATTGTGATGCAATTATTTCTTCTGAACCGTTATTATCATCAGTGGCCTCCATGTTTTTGCCTTTGTCGGCATCATGGTCTTCTTGTGTTTGATCACCATCAAGAGGGAGAACATTCGGTTTTACTTTTTCAAGAGTCTCTAAAGTAGCATGACATACTTTCATCCGTAAGGCATTAACCAAACATGCTGCATCAATTCCATCTCCGATCACCACAAGCTCGTCCTTGAATTCTCCTTCTGTGGCCACCGAGATTACACCCGCACTAACTGCTACTTTCATCGCGTTCCTCATGAATTTGTCACTATTTACTGACATTTTGATACGCATCTTCGTCTGCAAAGAGAATACAATGAGAGAAACCGCAAGAGCCAAAAGAAAAAACAGATTAAGAGCCAAAAACTAAACGAAAAGAGAATACAATAAGACTGTTAGCAAAAGTCAGACCTTCACTGGGCCCTTATGAATGTTTTGGCCAAAGTGGAGGATTGAAGTAAGCTATCATCCGGTTTACTATATGTACTTGGTTTTAGACCCTTGTTTGTTGTGAGCACGAACAGATCATAGTCAAACTCAAAATTAAGAGTTAATTTTATATTTAGATTTTGGTCAAACAAAGTTTAAATTTATAAAATGTTTGTTTTCTTGGTGGATAGAAAGTGACAACAAGTACTGTCTAACTAAAACCAAAAGAACCCAATGGTTCCATATATAAGATTTCTCTAAATGATAAACATAATTGAAATTAGCATGCTCTTCTTCACATGATTGTGCATCCAGTGCTTGGACCATAAGGATCATGGACTAGAATATATTTTTCAGACTGTGTCTGCTCGTAGCTGACCGAGGGACATTGATCTGTAAAGCAATGCGATGTAAGAGGATTCTCGTCGACTTGTGGGATTGCTTCTTCAAGAGCCTTTAAAGTGGCATAACATACTCTCCTCCTCAAAGCAATAACCAAATAAGCTGCATCAATTCCATCTCCACCCACCACAAGCTCGTTCCAAAGCCACTGAGGTTACACCTGCGTTTTAAGATGCAAATACACAAAATTTACAATTTTCTTAAACCACTAGAAACAAACATCTTAAAATCTGCGACTTGCATTGCTTTCTGCCTTCGTAACAACTGCGACTTTCTGCCTTTGCAAACATTGCATTGCATTACTTACCCTTCGTAACAACTGCGACTTGCATTGTTTTCTGCCTGCATTTGTCATTCTTTGCTGAGAGTGTGATACGCAATAGCTGCAAAAACATTCATCAAAAAACTCATGAAAGCATACCATGAACCAAAACATTCATGTTTATCGAAAATATATAAAAAGAAACTCTACGCAAAATGATTAAGTTGTACCTTCATTTTTCGGAAGCCCAGTCAGTCTCCTATTGCACGGATTCAAAAGCTAAGAAGCTTATTAATACACTCTTGAGTTCCAAAGACAAACCTAGACTTCGCCAGAAACAGAGATTGAGAGAGGAAGTACTACCTTTACAAATATTCTGAAGCTTCTTCAGAGAGATTTCACTTTATCTTTAGCAATAACGCTTAACCAACATACAGTCAGATTTACTTTCACGGTAAGAAGAGATAAAGAAACCGAGATTCTAGCTCAAAATCTCCAAGAAACCAGTCTTCTCTCTAGCTTTTTTTCTAAATAGGTTGGAAAAGTGACAGCTTGTGATCTGTTTGTTATATTTCTGCATATATACTACTTGATTTACCAAGCTCCTTCACAGTTTTCCTCAGCTTTTTGCCAATTCTTTAGCGGTAAATTACCATTCTGTGCCATTAATTTTGTTTTGTTTCTGTTCCAGATCTTTGAATCAATTTTAACAGTCACGTCAATCTTGTTACTAGTCAATTTTAGTGTACTGTTTCTATAAACGATTGCATCATATGCTTAATGTCATATTTCATGATTATAAAATCCTGTCAAGGAGACACACCTTGATTGTGTAATATTCTCAATCCCTTAATTGACCTTTCTTTCCTTCTGTATTTAACCTACTTTACCATCCATGTAATAGTTATATTTTAGTTGGAACAAATATCAAGCAAATCACAAATCACTAAAACAAGAATGGTTTAACTTAAAAACAAAAAGAATCGAATGGATCTCCTAAAATCTCTCTAAAATCAAATTAATCTTTGGACAACACAGAGGCAAACAAAAACAAGTTTTACAAATTTACATAATTGAAGTTTTGTCTATTCTTGGTGGGTTTTGTTCTCTCTCTTCTGTTCATACGTTTTTTCTCTTGTCTTGAAGACAAGAGAGAAAAAGAAAAATTATTTCTGATCGGAAAAAAGTAAAGTTGTCCGTGAAGAATCGATCTATAGAGCGTGTTTGCTGCAATGCTAACTTGGGAGAACCTAGTTATGCTTGCAAGCAACACGTCTTTAACGAAAAAACTAGCCTTCATTACCTTCCTCATCATTGTCTTATGTCTGGACACAATGGTCATGTCTCAGCAGCAGCCAGAGGTTGTGCCAGGTTCAGACGCAGATTGCCTCTTGAGATTCAAAAAAACTTTAGCAAATGCATCGGTCATTAGCAATTGGGATCCTTCCACAGTCCCTTGTAACCGAAACTCTGGGAATTGGTTTGGTGTTCTCTGTCTTGGGGGTTATGTTTGGGGCATACAGCTCGAAGAAATGGGCCTAACCGGGAAGCTAGACCTTGAACCTTTGGTTCCAATCAAGAATCTCCGGAGCTTAAGCTTCATGAACAACAATTTCAATGGTGCAATGCCATCTGTCAAGAAGTTCCGTTCGTTGAAGTCATTGTACTTGTCTAACAACCGATTTACAGGTCAGATACCTGCAGATGCATTTGATGGTATGCCTCATTTAAAGAAGCTCGTGTTGGCGAATAACGCTTTTCGGGGGAAAATTCCTTCCTCTTTAGCTTCTTTACCAGTGCTTTTAGAGGTGAGGCTAAATGGGAATCAATTTCAAGGGGAAATACCTGATTTTAAACAAAAGGATCTTAAGTTAGCTAGCTTCGAAAACAATGACCTCGAAGGACCTATACCTGGCAGCCTTCGAGGCATGGATCCTGGCTCTTTTGCAGGTATAAACGAACAATTCAGCATGTACAAATGTTTGGATAGTATAAGAGTTCTTGGTAAGATGTGAAACAAACTCTTTCATGTTTTGTTGGACATTGCAGGGAACAAGGACTTATGTGGTCCTCCATTAAGCTCATGCTCGGTTGATTCGGGTTCTTCTCTGGATCCCCCTCCTAGTCCCACAGAGAAGAATAAAAGCCAACTTTTTCTACACGATTGCGATTGTTTTGATTGTCGTTGGGGTTGTACTAATGATCATTTCGCTTGTAGTCTGTATCCTTCATACCAGAAGACAAAAGTTCTTGTCGGCTTATCCATCTGCAGGTCAGGACAGGACAGAGAAATATAGTTACAATCAGTCCGTGGAGTCTGTTTCGAGTTACACTAGTAGGAAAGGATCAGCAATACCAGATCAGAACAACCTCTTGTTTCTGAGAGATGACATTCAAAGATTTGACCTTCAAGATCTTCTTACAGCCTCTGCTGAAGTACTTGGGAGCGGAAGCTTTGGTGCCTCTTATAAAGCTGGGATAAATAGTGTACAGACGCTGGTCGTGAAGAGGTATAAACATATGAACAATGTCGGAAGAGAGGAATTTCATGACCATATGACACGGTTAGGGAGATTAAACCATCCGAATCTGTTGCCTATTGTGGCTTACTATTACCGCAGAGAAGAGAAGCTTTTGGTCACTGAGTTCATGCCAAATCGTAGCTTGGCAAGCCATCTTCATGGTATGTAACATTTAACTTCTTTCTAGAGAAAAAATTGTAACTTTATCAGTTTTGATGCGAAAAAATGCTCTGTTTCAGCTAATCATTCTGTGGATAAACCTGGGTTGGATTGGCCCACAAGGCTAAAGATCATACAAGGAGTCGCTAAGGGTTTAGGTTACTTGTTCAACGAGTTACCAACCCTCACGATCCCTCACGGTCATCTCAAGTCATCAAACGTGGTTTTGGATGAGTCATTTGAACCCCACTTAACAGATTACGCGCTAAGACCAGTGATGAACTCAGAACAGTCTCACAATCTAATGATCTCTTATAAATCGCCAGAGTATAGCTTAAAGGGACACATAACGAAAAAGACTGATGTTTGGTGCCTAGGGGTTTTAATCTTGGAGCTTTTAACAGGGAAGTTTCCAGAAAATTATCTATGTCATGCGTACGATGCTAACATGAGCCTTGTGACTTGGGGTGAGCAACATGGTAAAGGAAAAGAAAACAGGTGACGTGTTTGACAAGGAAATGACGGGAAAGAAGAACCGCAAAGCAGAGATGCTAAACCTGTTGAAAATTGGGTTGAGTTGTTGCGAAGAGGATGTAGAAAGGAGGATGGAGATGAGAGAAGCTGTTGAGAAGATAGAGAGGCTAAGAGAAGGAGAGCTTGATAATGATTTCTGAACGACGCACAATGTCTTTGCTTCTCGGTTAATAGACGACGAGGACGACGTTGGTTTCACTATGAGCCGATATTGAGTTTAGTTGTTCATCCTCTAGATCGATGGAAAAAGATAACTTTGTAATCTTCATGCCAAAAAGGATGAATCTTCGTCGTTTGCTTCAATGTGAAAGAACATTTTTTGGGAGACAAAATTTGTAAAGTTGCGAATGTTGAACTTAATTCAGTAGCTACTTGGTTAAGAATGAATCAAGTGGTTAAGATGTAACCAACAAAAGTCACATGATCACCCTAAGACATTGTAGCTGTTGGAGCTAAAGGAGGAGTGGTCTCCTTTACACTTTCAAGAGGAGTCTCAATGTGTTACTATTTCAAGTAACTTAGAGTCACATGTGCATACACTCATATATTCAAAATATATGTGTTTGTATAGGTTACATTTACATTTCTTTGTCTATATATATCTTTTGTAAGAGAAACCTCTTCTTTTCAATACTCCTTTATTCACTAGTTTTCATACCTCTCAATCTTCATTCTCTTCTTTAAATCTCTCAATCTCTTGAATCTATTCTCTTAAAACTCACATTATCAGAGCCAAGTTCATTCAAAGCTGATTTTTACTCTTACTAAGGTCCCAATATCTCTCTTTTTCGAAGAATCCTCCATTGTTTGTTCTTGAAGCTTTTTCTCGGACCATTGGGTAAAAGGGTACATCTTCGAAAAACAATGGAAAACTTGAAGTTTTTAGGAGTTCATGTGGTTCTTAAAGGTGTTAATTACCTCTTGTGGTCAAGAACAATCACTACTATCTTAAAAAGCTGAGAGCTTTGGGCTCACATTGAAGAAGAAGCTCCACAGAAGGCGGTTTCGGTTAGTTTGAAGGCAATGGAAAAGGAGAGTCACGTGAGTGCTGAAGTTACAGCTGGAGAAGATGAAGCAAAGTGGTACCAAGAGGATCAAGTTTCTTTAGTCATCATCCAAAGCTCGCTTGATCCATCCATCCACGAAGCATATTCTCATTGTGAAAATGCTAAGGAACTTTGAGACTATCTAAAACGGGTATATGGAAATTTCTCCAATATTAGTTGAGTCTATGAAGTTAAAAAGTCTATTAACAACCTCAAGCAAGAAGGTATTGATTTCACTCAATGGTTTGAGAAGTATAGATCTTATTGAACCAAACTTGAGATGATTATGTCATTTACGGTGGATCCAATAATTCTTCATGAGAGGCTTGAGCAAGACAAGGTATTTGGATTGATGATTAACTTGAACCCAGCTTACGGAGACTTGATTTGTCACCTCTTGATACAAGATAAGCTTCCAACTTTAGATGAAGCTTGTGGTTTAGTACAACGAGAACAAGGTTCTAAAAATCTCCTCAATGGAAAGGGGGAGCTTACCATGGTCAACAAGGCTTCATACCGACATGATGAGAGGAAGAAATTCATGTGTGACCACTGCAAGCGCAAAGGAGACAAAGGATCGATGTTGGACACTTCATCCGCACTTGAAGCCAAACCGCGGTGAAAGGGCCAAAGCGAACATGGCAAAAGGGACAACTCAAGGCAGCTCGGACTCAACCTCTAATGGTACAACTATGGCAGCTACACAAGAGGATTATGTGACGAGAGCTGACCTAGAAGCTCTCATCAAATCAATCAATGCTTTAAAAGAGTCCGGTAACTCTTTTTATGTTTTAAAAATTACTAAACCATTGGTAGTAGATTCCGGAGCATCTCACCACATGATTAGTAATAGGAATTTATTAAGAGATATTAGACCTGCCTTAGAGAATGTTGTGATAGCTAATGGAAAACATGTTCCCATTGAAGGAGTAGGCAATTTACGATTATTTAATAAGAATTCAAAAGCCTTTTATATGCCTACATTTAAATCGAACTTGTTAAGTGTGTATAAGACAGTAAATGACTTAAAATGCAAAGCCATATTCGATCTAACAAGATTTATTTTCAGGATATTAAGAGTGCCCAGACTCTTGGAGAAGGAATAGCCAAAGATGGATTATACTTGTTGGATGACATCAAGAACAATCCTAGTTTATCTTTCAATGCAAACTTATCTAGTTCTTATTCCTCTATTGCTTTCACTTCTAGTTGTAGTCTTGAACATGATAAGTTGTGGTATGCTCGTTTAAGGTATCCACATTCTCGTGTTTTAAATCTATTATTACCGAATATTTTATTTAAAAATGATTCTTGTGAAGCTTGTATCCTTGGTAAACATTGCAAATCTGTTTATTCTAAATCTGTAACTGTTTATGAAATTTTTTTTGACCTTGTTCACACGAATGTGTGGTCATGAATCTAGAGAATGACATAAATATTTTGTAACATTTATTGATAAAAAATCAAAGTTTACTTGGATAACCTTGTATTGATCAAGACCTATCAAGGCCACAAGAATTTATATCGGGTCAAGAAAGTCAAGTATCGGGTCGAGAAAACCAAGTATCGGGTCGTAAAACATGGTCGGATGCATATACCGGAGACATCCAGAATATGGTCGTATAGCACGTACCGAATGGAAGGAACAGTCGGGTCGAGAGTTCGGGAGAAGATAGTTGAGATATAGCTTACCAAACATGGTCAGATGCATATACCGGAGATATCAGTCTATCGGGTCTAGAATATGGTCATATAGCACGTACCAAATGGAAGGAATAGTCGGGTCGAGAGTTCGGGAGAAGATGGTTGAGATATAGCTTACCGTGGTACATATCAGTATGTACCGTAGGTAAGAAAGATGTCCGAGGAATAGCTTACCGCGGGTAAGGATTGTGTCCGAGGGAATGTATACCGCGGTACGAGTCAGTACGTACCGCGGGTAATGGAAATGACCGAGGAAGCATATACCGCAGGTAAGCCTTCAGTTTGAGGAACTTTGTACTGCGGTACGAAGACGTGCGTACCACGGAGCTACCAACGACCGAGTCAACGGTCACACAAAAAGTCAACGATCGCCCCAAATGTGATTTAAGCCTTGGTCTTCCTCTATAGACTAGTTACGATGAGTGGTTAGAATGGAAGGAAGACCAACGGCTCGTTATTTGACCGTTGGAGCTTGTGGGGACCAAAGCTCTTATCTCTCTCCCAAGAACCAAGGAAGAAAGCGACGTGAGGTTGATAGTGACCCGCCTTGGGATCACTTGATGGTGACCCCTCTCGGGATAACTTCGTTCTCTCTTTTCCTCGGCGACTCAACTTAGCTTCTAAGGTTTTTAGTGTGCAAATGTAATGACTATATATAGTATGCTTAAAACTATGTAAAAGACACAAAAATGGAGACTCTTGATACTCAATATACTTGAATCTTTTCTCACAAATCTCTTCATAATCTCCTCCTTCTTTTGATCGATATTCTTACACCTTGTTACTAACTAAAGATCGAGATTTAGAAGCATTCATTAATTTCAAATAGGTTGGAAAAGTGACAGCTTGTGATCTGTCCTTCATTTTCTCATACTTTATCACCAACGTCTTCTGCTCAAAAACTCCGTTTTTCGTTTCACAAAAGGCTTAGCTATTAACTGGTGGATAATAGCAAATCTTCTATGGAACACAACAAAGCTCTAGTAATTCTGATAGTCCTCAAAGGAGGGAAACTATCTCGTATGGGCTAGAACAGCCAAAACGGTTCTATGTGGCCGGGGTCTTTGGAGGCATATCGTAAAAGTAAAGCCACCAAAGAAGGCTATCGACTCTTCGGAATGAAGAATCTCAAGCCGAAGAAGAGCAACTCGATGAAGAAGACAAATGGTACCAAGAAGACCAAGTTGTCATAGCCATCATCCAAAACTCACTTGAAACTTCCATCCTTGAAGCTTAGTCCTATTGGGAAAGCGCAAAGGAACTATGAGGACATCCTCAAAAAGGTGTTCAGAGATATCTCAAATTTTACTCGTGTTTTTGAAATTCAAAAGAGCTCAATGAGCTTCGCCCAAGATGATGTGGAGTTTTCAAAACATTTTGGAACTTGGAGATCTCTTTGGGCCGAATATAATATGCTAAGACCAAGCACAACAAATCCAGAAAACCTTCAAGAAAGGCGTGAGCAAGACAAGGTCTTTAGTCTACTCCTCACCCTCAATCCGGCTTTCAACGATTTGATCAAGCATATTCTCCGAAATAAGAAGCTCCCAACTCTTGAGGAGATATGTTCTCGCCTACATAAAGAGCAAGGATCTTGCGGATTATTTGGAGGAAAGAAAGATCTTCCCTCGGGTAAAAAAGCAATGTACAAGGAGAGATGATAAGAGGAAAAATTTGATGTGTGACCATTGCAAACGAACCGGTCACACTAAAGATAAATGATGGATTCTCCATCCACACCTCAAGCCGGTTAAGTTCCAAAAGGAAGCAGCGAGCTCACCTTAGTCAAGAAGCCGAAGATGATCAAAATGCATCAAGTTCATCCACTCACAAGGAAATCAACACAAGAAAATCCGGAGAAGGGGATAGCAATGACTGTCAACTTGGAAGATATGGTGAAGAAATCTGATCTTGATGCACTCATAAAAGCTATAGCATCTCTCAAGGAATCCTGGTACCACTTTCTTTACTCATAAACCTAGTAGAGGTCTACTTATAGATTCGGGGGCCTCACATCACATGATAAGTAATCCGTATCTCCTAAGTAATATTAAACCATCTTTATGAAATGTAGTAGTAGCTAATGGAGAAAGAGTACCGATTAAAGGAATAGGTAGTTTAAAAGTCTTTGAGAAAAAATTCAAAAGCCTTTTACATGCCTAAGTTCACATCTAATCTTTTATCCGTTAAAAAAGCTACTACTGACCTTGATTGTTATGCGATTTTTGGACCTTAATGGTATGTGGTTTCAGGATATTAAAAGTGGGAAGCTCATAGGAAAAGGAGAAACCAAGAATGACCTCTATGTTCTCGAAGACTCTCCAACAAATGCATCCTTTTTATCTTGTCTTAACTCTAAAGTAGCTAGTGATTCAAACACCATGTGGCATGCTAGATTAGGACATCCTCACTCTCGTGCCTTGAGTTTAATTATGCCTAATATTTCGTTTAATAGCTTAAGTTGTGAAGCTTGTATCTTGGGGTAAACATTGCAAAACTGTTTTTTTCCAAATTCAAGTACAATATATGAGAAGTGTTTTGATTTAATACATTCGGATGTTTGGACATCACCATGCATGTCTAGGGATAATCTCAAGTATTTTGTTACATTTATAGATGAGAAATCGAAATATACTTGGGTGACACTTCTCTCTACTAAAGACCGTGTATTTGATGCTTTCTTAAATTTCCAAAATTATGTAACTAATCAATTCAATGCTCAAATTAAGGTACTTCGATCGGATAGTGGGGGAGAGTACACCAAGTACACAATTCAAAGAACACTTACAAAAATCTGGAATAGTACATCAAACAAGTTGTCCCTATACTCCTCAACAAAACGGAGTGGCGGAAAGAAAGAATAGGCACCTTATGGAGGTAGCTAGATCAATGATGTTCTATATGAAAGTGCCAAAGAAGTATTGGGGAAGAAGCGGTAATGGGAGCATGCTATCTTATTAATCGAATACCGACAAAGATTCTCCAAGACCGGTCTCCGTTTGAAATCCTCAATCGTAACAAACCTTACCTTGATCATTTAAGAGTGTTTGGTTGCTTGTGTTATGTGCTAGTTCCAGGGGAACAAAGAAGCAAGTTGGATGCAAAGAGCACCAAATGAATATTTCTTGGATATTCACCCACACAAAGGGGTTACAAATGCTATGACCCAACGAACGAACAACCGAACGTTTGTCTCAAGGGATGTCAAGTTTCTTGAGGAACAAGGGTTACTTTGACAAAATAGAGTGGGAAAGCTTGAAAGACCTCTCCAACTCTATCTCGGATCGAGCATCTACCTTAAGGCGTCTACTTGAACATCTCGAGAAAAGTAACCCAATGGAAAGGGAAGAAGAATTGACTCGTCTCAAAATGAGGGAGAGGAGACTCCAATGATACAATACTGTCACTGGATACCTCCGAGAATGCTACCACAAATCCCTTTCACGAAGAAAATGAAGAATATAAGGAACCTAGAGAGGAAAAACAAGAAGAAGTCATAGAGGAATCTGAACCAGAACCTATACTTAGGGAGGAGCTCTCGACGATCCGTCAAAACAAGAACCTATACTTAGGAGGAGCTCTCGGATTGGGAATCCTAGGGTGTACTACTACAATAATCAAGCCATTGCTCATCCAATACAAACGGTGTGTTCTCTCAACCTTCTACCACCAAAGCACCGAGTGTTTCTCGGTAAAATAGACCAAGAATATGTCCCTAAGACATATGAAGAATCCAAAGGTATAAAGGTATGGAGTAATGCCGTTGATGAAGAAGCAAGTGCTATGGATAGAAACAACACTTGGTATGAAACTACATTGCCTCCGGGGAAGAAGGCTGTGAGCTCAAGATGGATATTCACCATTAAGTACAAAATCAACGGGGAGATAGAAAGACACAAAGCAAGACTAGTAGCAAGAGGTTTTAATCAAAGCACCCGTAGCCAAGCTTCATACCGTGAGAGTTATCTTGTCTTTGGCCGTCAATCTTTCATGGGAACTTTGGCAAATGGATGTGAAGAACGCTTTCCTTCAAGGAGAGCTTGATGAGGAAGTCTACATGCATCCTCCTCCCGGGCTTGAGAAGGGAGTATCTCCGGGAAATGTCTTGAGACTCCGCAAGGCCATATACGGACTCAAACAATCCCCAAGAGCATGGTACCACAAGTTGAGCACAACACTTATGAACAAAGAGTTCAAAAGATCAGAAGCCGACCACACTCTTTTCACACTCCAAAGCACCAAAGGTATAGTTGTCATACTTGTCTATGTAGATGATCTAATCATCTCCAGAAACAACAAGGAAGGTATCTCCTCTATCAAAAATCATCATAAGATTGTCTTTGATATAAAAAATGTTGGAGAACTAAAATACTTTCTAGGTATTGAAATATGTCGTTCTTCTGAAGGCTTATTCATGTCCCAAAGAAAGTATACACTTGACCTTTTGAATGAGACAGGAAAGCTAGGATGCAAAGTGGCCAAGACACCTCTTGAGGATGGTAGTTGGCAAGCTGATTTACTTGACTATAGCAAGGCCGGATTTATGCTTCGCGGTCAATCAAGAGAGCCAGCATATGCAAAATCCCACCGAGTACAATTGGAGCATGGTGGAATGCATCCTTCGGTATCTTAAAGGATCACCGGGTCAAGGCATTTGGATGGGAAGCAATAACAACACCGAGATAGTAGGCTATTTGCTCCGGCGGATTAGGCCGGAGATCGGAATGATAGAAGATCAACAACCGGCTATTGCACCTTCATTGGAAGAAATATGGTGACTTGGAAAACCAAGAAACAAAAAGTCGTTTCATGCTCAAGCGCCGATACCGAATATAAAGCAATGAAGAAGTTAACCAATGAAGTCACGTGGTTGAAAGCACTTCTCAACGATCTTGGGATTGATCATCCAAATCCTATCACCATGCATTGTGATAATCAAGCCGCCATCCACATAGCATCAAACTCCGTATTTCACGAGAGAACCAAGCATATTGAGGTGGATTGTCACAAAGTAAGGGAGAAAATCCGGGAAGGTTTCACCTTACCATGCTACACAAGAAGTGAAGATCAATTGGCAGATATCTTTACAAAAGCCATGAGTCTTAAGGTATGTGATCGAATATACCCGAAGCTTGGACTCACGGATCCGACTCACCCTTGATCAAGGTCCCCTCACTCACGGATTGCACTCCCTTAGATGAGTTTTATCCCAAGTGGTTTTCTCTCTAAGGTTTTTAATGAGGTGTAAGCCGTGGGTCTTCCAAGATTAACATCCATATAATGGATAGCTAATCTTGAGGGGGAGTATTGATCAAGACCTATCAAGGCCACCAGAATTTATATTGGGTCAAGAAAGTCAAGTATCGGATCGAGAAAACCAAGTATCGGGTTGGAAAACATGGTCGGATGCATATATCGGAGACATCAGTCTATCGGGTCCAGAATATGGTCGTATAGCATGTACCGAATGGAAGGAACAGTCGGGTCGAGAGTTCGGGAGAAGATGGTCGAGATATAGCTTACCGTGGTACATATCAGTACGTACCGCGGATAAGAAAGATGTCCGAGGAATAGCTTACCGCGGGTAAGGATTGTGTCCGAGGAATAGCTTACTGTGGTACATATCAGTACGTACCGCGGGTAATGGAAATGACCGAGGAAGCATATACCGCGGGTAAGCCTTCAGTCCAAGGAACTTCGTACTGCGGTACGAAGACGTGCGTACCACGGAGCTACCAACGACCGAGTCAACGGTCACACAAAAAGTCAACAATCGCCCCAAATGTGATTTAAGCCTTGGTCTTCCTCTAGAGACTAGTTACGATGAGTGGTTAGGATGGAAGGAAGACCAACGGCTAGTTATTTGACAGTTGGAGCTTTTGGGGACCAAAGCTCTTATCTCTCTCCTAAGAACCAAGGAAGAAAGAGATATGAGGTTGATAGTGACCCGCCTCGGGATCACTTGATGGTGACCCGTCTCGGGATAACTCCGTTCTCTCTCCTCCTCGGCGACTCAACTTAGCTTCTAAGGGTTTTAGTGTGCAAATGTAATGACTATATATAGTATGCTTATGACTATTGTAAAAGACACGAAAATGGAGACTCTTGATACTCAATATACTTGAATCTTTTCTCACAAATCTCTTCATAATCTCTCCTTCTTTTGATCGATATTCTTACACCTTGTTACTAACTAAAGATCGAGATTTAGAAGCATTCATTAATTTCAAAACTTATGTTGTTAATCAATACAGTGCAAAGATCAAAATGCTAAGGTCGGATAATGGAGGAGAATACATGAGCAGTGCATTTCAACAATTCCTTGTGAAACACGACATCATTCATCAAACGACTTGCCCCTATACTCCACAAAAAATGGAGTTGTTGAATGCAAGAATCAACATCTTATGGAAGTGGCTATATCGATGATGTTTCATACAAACATTCCTAAACATTTTTGGGGTGATGCGGTTATCTCCGCGTGTTATCTAATTAACCAAATTCCTACTCGAGTACTCCATGATGTGTCTCCATTTGAGGTATTAAACAAAACCAAACTTATCATCGATCACTTACATTTGTTTGGATGTGTGTGTTTTGTCCTTTTCCCAGGAGAATAAAGAGATAAACTTGAGGTCAAGAGTGTTAGGGGCATGTTCATTGGCTATTACATCACACGAAAAGGATAAAAATGCTACATACTTGGAACACGTAGAGTTATGGTGTCCAAGGATGTCAAGTTTATAGAGGATAAAGGATTTCACGATATTAAAGATTGGACTAGTCTTCCAGACATCACCCGCAACAATTATGATCGGGCAATGGGGCTTTGAATGGTTTTGGAAAGACTTGGGATACCTCCAGGAGGCCCCCAAGGAACTAGTGAAGGAGGTTGGAGTGACAAGAAAGATAACCAATCTTATCGGGTCACGGTCAACCATGATGTAGTTGTGGTCGATCTGAATGTGGTCACTACCAACCCGGACGTGGTCGCAGCCGACCCAAACATGATCATAGCCAGCCAAGACACGGCCGAACTGGACGTGGCTAGAGCTGATCCATATGTGGTCGCGACAGAGCCAGTCACACTTAGGCGGAGTACAAGGATACGCAAGGCTTCCTCTCGTTTGGATAACTCTCAATTCTACTTCAACAACATCGCAGTAGCTCATCCCCACCAAGTTGCATGCACCATGATCCATGTCCCTCTTGAACATCAAGCATTCATTACAAAACTTGAGCAACATACCGTACCAAGTAATTATGAAGAAGCTAAAAAGCATAAGGTATGACATAACTCTGTTAGTGATGAACATGGAGCCATGGTTCAGAACAACATGTGGGATGAAGCCGAACTCCCTCTAGGAAAGAAATATGTGACTTCTCGGTGGATCTTCACAATTGAGTACAACAGTGATGGAACGATTGAACGATACAAGTCGAGACTTGTGGCTGGAGGCTTCACTCAAACATATGGAGAAGACTACAATGACACATTTGCCCCGGTTGCCAAGCTTCATACGGTACGTGTTGTATTATCTTTAGCGACTAACCTTGATTGCGATTTGTGGCAAATGGATGTCAAGAATGCGTTTCTCCATGGCGAGCTTGAGGATGAAGTTTGTATGCATCCTCCTCCAGGCCTAAAACACATTGTTAAACCCAGTAATGTGTTATAGTTAAAAAAAACTATCTATGGCCTCAAACAATCTCTGCGAGCTTGGTACCATAATTTGAGTCATACATTGCGTGATCATGGGTTGATAAAGTCCGAAGCTGACCATACACTCTTCACAAGTCATGGTAAACAAGGTATAATTGTTATTCTTGTGTATGTGGATAACATACTCATTACGGGAAGCGCTCAAGATGGTATACAAGGTATTAAAACACACCTTAATTTGTATATGACATTAAAGATTTGGGCAAGATTAAGTACTTCTTTGGGATCAAATGTCGTTCTCAAGAATGCCTCTTTCTTTCTCAAAGAAAGTACACACTTGATCTTTTGAATGAGTGTGGTTTAGGTACACGGAAAGCTTCTACTCCTCTTGAAGATGCCTACCAAGCAACGTGCAAGGGGAAAAAAGATGATGAACGCTTCGAAGATGTACAAAAATACCGGAAAATGGTTGGTAAGCTAATTTATCTTACCATAAGAAGGCCGGATTTGTGTTTTGCAGTCAACCAAGTGAGTCAACATATGCATAATCCAAAACAATGTCATTGGAACATGGTGGATCGGATCCTATGGTATATGGATGGACCAAAACAAAGACACAACACTTGTTAGATATTGTGATGCGGATTGGACCGGAGATAGACAAGACCACAAGTATACTATCGGGTATTGCATGTTCCTTGGAGGCAATCTAGTGACTTGGAAAAGCAAGAAGCAAAAGGTTGTGTCATGTTCAAGTGTTGAAGCCGAGTATAGAGGTATGAGGAAGCTCACATATGAACTCATATGATTGAAGGCCTTACTTAAGGATTTGGGAGTTGAATCACAAGAGTCAATTATGATGCACTATGATAGCCAAGTCGCCATTCACATTGCATCTAAACCAGTGTTTCATTAAAGAACCAAACACATCGAGGTGGATTGTCATAAGGTTAGAGAAAAGATTGAACAAGGTGTGATCTTACCATGCTATACAAGAAGCTTTGATCAACTAGCCGACATATTCACTAAAGCCGCAAGTTTAAAGGTGTGTGATTTCATATACACAAAACATGGATTGGTGGATATGTCCAAACCGTGACCATGACCCGTACTCTTTTTTCCTTAGTCGGTTTTGTCCCAATAGGTTATCCCACTAAGGTTTTTAATGAGGTGGGGAGTCATAACTTTCAAGCTTGATCAATAATGATACATGTTATGGATTCACGCTTGAGGGGGAGTGTTGAGCTTAATTAAGTAACTACTTGGTTAAGAATGAATCATGTGGTTAAGATGTAACCAACAAAAGTCACATGATCACCCTAAGATATTGTAGCTGTTGGAGCTAAAGGAGGAGTGGTCTCCTTTACACTTTCAAGAGGAGTCTCAATGTGTTACTATTTCAAGTAACTTAGAGTCACATGTGCATACACTCATATTTTCAAAATATATGTGTTTGTATAGGTTACATTTACATTTCTTTGTCTATATATATCTTTTGTAAGAGAAACCTCTTCTTCTCAATACTCCCTTATTCTCTAGTTTTCATACCTCTCAATCTTCATTCTCTTCTATAAATCTCTCAATCTCTTGAATATATTCTCTTAAAACTCACAGCGAATACATGAGATGTAATGAATATGAAAAGTCTACACTCAGATCTTATATACTAACGAGATATTTACATCTTAGCGGTGTTATAAATTTTAGAACAAAAATGGTTTATAATTATTATTGAAAGTATTTTACAATGGATTTTATTACAAATTTATATTTTAAAATTTAATACTAACAAAAATTTAATAGAAAAAATTATAAAAAACTAAAACATTTTATAATAAAAAAATATTGGTTATTAATTCGGTTATTGATTTGGTTATGTTTGGGTCAGGATTTGATTTTTTGGGTACATAGATTTATGACACATTATGGAATTTTATCGGGTTTGGTTAACCAAATTAAATATTTTAGTTATTTTGATTTAAGTATTATATATTTTGCGGATAGAGTTTAATTTGGTATAGATCGAGTTCGGGTTCGAATATTTATATATAAAAATTCAAAAAAAAAAGAAATAATAAAAAAGCTCTCAAAATTTGGTTTTTGATTTGGTTCCGGTTCGGGTTTGGATTGAGTTTGGATTTCTAAATATATAGATTTATGACCCACTATGATATTTTTCTCGGGTTTGGTTTGGATTTGATTCTTCTAATTTGGGTTGATTTCGGTTTTTTGGGTCTCTAAAAAAATATTCAAATATCAACAAGGATCTAAAAACCAAATGAACATGGACTAAAATAATAATCAAATTATACACTAGAGTGTGGGTATAATACTAGTGATAGAATAAAAGAAAAGTAAAAATAAAAGAAACAAAAGAGATCTGTGTATTATTGATTTTTTGTTACTTTTAAGTTTTCATAGTTTTCTAGTATACCCCTCACCGTATATAAATATAGGTTATAATATATTTTTCAATATATCTTAGCAAAATTTGCTCTTTCGTAGAAAGATTCATATATTATATATTATTAGAGAAATGATTTTTATCAAAATATTTATGTGTTGAACATCGCATTTAATTTTAGCATAGTTGATTAAAAATTTATTTTTAATATTATAATTGATATTTGTTAAAAAGATTTTATTTTTTTATTTATTTATTTTTTTACTTTTTTTTATTTTTGAGGAAATTCTAAAATTTTCCAAAAAATTAGACAATTTTTTATTTATTACTCTTTAAAATTTATTTACAATTATATAAAACTAATTCCTTTTAAAATATTTGGTTTTAACTTTAATTATTTATACTTTTAAAAAAATATTATTATCTCTTTAATTTTTAAATTATCAATTTGTCATTACCACCATCAATTTTATAATTGTTGATTATAACATTGCTCTTAATATTAAAAATTTATATTTATTTTAAACTAATTAGTTTTCAATTTAAATTTTTTATTTGAACCTAATATTTTAAACTTTATGGCAATATATATATATATATCATTAGTTTTAAAATTATCTAAAATATTACTGGAGAAGTAATTTTTATCAAAAAGAAAAAGCTTTACGTATACACCATATTAATTTTGGCATGGTTAATATTTGAATTTACATTTATTTCAATTGATTCTGTTTTAAATTTATTTATTTTATTTTAACTTATTTTTATTTTATTTTAAATATAACAATCTTTTAAATTTAAAAATTATCAAAAATTAGATTACTATTTTAATTTAGTTTTTGTTGGGCCTCTACTTAAACTCTATATTTTTGTGGACTTCTAGCTCTTTTTCCCCACGAATTAAAAATTATTATCGAGTTATTTATTTTGGAAAAATATATTTGTCTAGTAGTTAGAATGATCTAAGTAATTTATAATTTGATATTTAAGGTTTAATTTTTTCCACTACATTATAGTAAATTAAAATTAAATTCTATGGATAAACTTTAAGTAATAGATCAGATCTTTTAAAATTACATAGAATTTTTCTTTTTGATGTTTCGAAAATAAGAAATTGGAAAATAGATGGTTTTGTTAAATTTCTGTGTCGAAGTGGAAAATAAACAAATGATATATTTTGTTTAAACGATTTTATTAAGTCCATAAGACAGATCATTTGCACAACCAGAGATCGAGTCTCCCTGCCTACATCATGTAGGAATTTGGCTATTGGGCCGACCAGTTGTGGCTTAATATAATTTGCCGTTGACCAGAAAAAAAACTATTTTATTAAGTTAACTTATTTTTCAAGGAAAAAAAGGAAAAATCCGAACCTAAATTAACAATATTTTTCTTGTTACATTATTATATATACCTATACAAAGATAATTAGGTATAGATGCTAAGAGGTTTCTTATAATTGTGTGCTTTTGTTCTTACTTTCTCTTGACTGAGATACTGATCTTTCAAAGATGAAAGAATCACCACTCTATTACATTCTGACCAGTGTAGCAATCAGTATTATCATAGTTTTGACGATCTTAGTGATTTTGGGTACGATTGTGAATTGCATCGTTAATTATTATGATCATAATGACAACAATAATGCTCTTGTCATCATGACCAACAATCTCGATATTCTTCGTTCGATTCCTGTTATTGAGTTTAACTTACAAGACTACAAAGACTGTGTCGAATGTGTCGTTTGTCTCTCGGAGTTCGTGGATGGAGACAAGGCTAGGGTTTTGTCCAACTGTAATCACTTGTTTCACGTCCATTGCATCGATTCGTGGCTTAGATTTAACTTCACTTGTCCTATTTGCAGAAAGAGACTTTGTCCGGTCCAGCGAGAAACCAAATCGGAACATGGTGGCTGCGACGAGAACTTGACCCAAAATCACAACCCACGTTCCGAAAATCCTGATTTTTCAACCTATTCTATGAGGAACACAGAAGCAATTGTTGATGAAGATGTTAGTTGTAATAGATATTCCGGCGAAAGAGATGGGAGGGATTTCCAATAATATTTGGAATCCAAAGAATTAGGCCACATTAGTCTATTTTAGCCCATTAAACATTAAGATTTGGCCCAAAAAGATTGAATGTATATAATACTCCAAAATTCAGAAGTGGTGTCGCTAGGAATGTCTTTAGTTTTTGGGGTCTAATAATGTATTATTTATTTTGAAAACAATTAATTACATGATTATACTAAAAGACCATCAGCAAATTAAGTATTGAAAAGATAACCATTGTGCTGTGGAATCCAATGCTTGAGTTTCGGACAAAATCTGTTTCGGTAGTGTAATGTATACTACCAACACTCAAGTTATTAGACAAATGTCGGAGAAAATATGATAGATAAGAATAAGATACGAAAATAGTTACTGAAATACATATATCTACATATACACATTGCTTTCTTCTTCGTCATTATCCTTTAAGAAAACCTTAAACAAAGATAAATCAAACAATTTCTTCAGCAGTTTCTCTGAATTGAAAAACAAATAAGAGATTTGAGAGATTCATACTTCCAATTCGTGAAATAACAAAAAATAGATGGTGGATGAATTCGTATCAGTTTGATTTAGTCTCTGTTTCACAATTTCTACTCTAGATTTGGTCTATAATTCTGGATTTCTACTTTTGGTTTGGTTTTGAACTCTCGATTCTACTCCAAATATGGCATCTAACTCAAATAAGTGAAGTTGTAAGGGTTGGGCTTTGAAGATTACTCGTCCGCTTGAAAAAGGTCGCTAACTATTCGCTTCACCGTATAATGATGCCGATAATCACTAATTACGGACGTATAATCGGCTAGGCGGCCGATATACTTTATACTTATAACCAGGATTATACCGTCTAATAACCGGGAATTTAATTGTTTTAATTATTTTTTCAATTACATTTATTAAAATTATTAGATCAATGTTAATATTTTAAATTATTGTTTAAAGATTTGATATCCAAACCAAAAATAATATGTATTAAAGAAACTGAATCCAACAAAATATTCAAATAGGTTCTAAATCTATATATCCAAAAACTTGAACTTGAATCTATATAAAATCAAAAACCAAATTTTAGGTTTTTCTACTTTTTTTTTTTTAAGTTTTGTTTTTCTAATATGAAAACTAGCTAAACACAAACTAGATATAAATTAAAATGAACCATATCAAAAAATAAACATAGATGAGCAAGTTTTAAATCAAAAGAATTAAAATACAGAAATTAGAGGAACCGAACTCGATAAAATACCAAAAATATGTCATAAATCTACTAAAAAAATCTACTGAAAAATCGAATCTACAACTAAATCAAGAAGTAAATTTGATATAATCTATGAAAAAATGTTATGAAAATAAAATTATGTAAATAATTACCAATAAGATCAAAAGAAACTCGTCCATCCGAAAATTTTTCAGTAGCAAACCTTCCAATAAATATTTTCCATTACACTTTAGAAGAGTTTAAAACATGTTATTATCAGTATCCATTATTGAATCTCCAAAAACTTTAACACTGAGCTTATTGCATTTTTCTTTTGTTTTGATGCATCTGCTTTAATGGAAATTAATAACAAAGCAAGCAAAAACATTTGAAACTTCATTGTAACTTTTTATTTTTTAATTATCTTAATTTATGACTTTGTTTTTGATACAAAAATCTGAAAATATGTTTGGTATATATAGTTTTGTAAATTTGTGAAAATAAAAAAAATATCTCATTTTGAACCAAAACATTTTTATTAGTTTTAGTTTTTTTTCTTTTTTTAGTTAAAGTTTTATTAGTTTTGAATTTTTTATTAGAAAGTTTATAACAAAATCCATATCCTAGGGTGGTTATAAATTTTAGGTTAATTTTATCTTAAAGTTTATAATACGGTCAAAATTAAAGTGTCTTCCACATCTCTATATCTATATATACTAATAAAAGCAAGGTTTTGAGACCTCTTAAGCCATCCAACTCATCTTTCTCAAACTCCTATATTCTTGCCACATCAGCTTATGTTTTAAGAAAAAAAAATTCATAAAAAAATCAAAAACAATTATTATTTGCTTAATCACATTACTTACTATAATATGGACATTCAAATGTCTCACATCAAATTAAGTTATATTATGTTGTAATAAAACATAAACCAATATATTGATTAGAAGTATAATATATCGTAGGCCATACGTGATAACGTTTAGTAACGTTTTCTTAACCTACAAGATAACGCATAATAATTCCCTCCTTAATCACAAACAATGGACTACACGTTAGAAAGCCCACAATCGTTGCATTAAATTCCCCACTAATATATTGATTAGAATTATATGTGTAAACATTAGAATTAACCCACCAATATATTGATTAGAAATATATGTGTAAACGTTAGAATTAACTTGCATTAAATTCCCCACCAATATATTGATTACAAGTAAATGTATAATATATCGTCTCGTATGGCCATACATGATAACGTTTAGTAACATTTTCTTGAGTTACAGGTTAACACATAATAATTCTCCCCTTAATCACAACCAAAGGACTAAACCTTAGACACTACCTAATCGTTGCATATAATTCCCCCCCCATTTTGTCATTTACTCACCAAACCCATAATCTCACACTAAATTCACATTTTTGTATATAAATAGTAGTCTCTCGCCTCAACTTCTCAAACTATTCGAGAGATAACAAACCACCATATTAACGTCTCCATCTCCACTTACCAAAAGATGACACCACAAATTACCGTCCCCTCATCCAAATATCATTCACTTTTGATATGCTTGATGAAATAGACGACCGATTCTACAGTGAAGAGGTCATTGCACGACTCATGCATCATTGGGAAGCTAGGAATTTCAAAAAAAACAATATTCTAATGGGCATTGAACTCCTCCTTTTGGACTCCAAGGTACATTGAAATCTATTTATTCTAAATATTATTTGGAGTTTTGTCGAATTTTAATAATATTGTTTGATGTTTTACCAAAATCACATATCTATACTACTAAAAGTTAATTATTAGTATAGACATTCAACCGTTTTACAAAGTATTTATCTTTCTTATACACTATACAATAGTCTTTAGTCTTTATGTTTTATTACAACATAATATATATTCAATAGTTAATTATTACTATATAATTATTAATTAATCAAATTTGTATAGAAACTTTAACCGTTTTATAAACTATTTATCTTTCTTAGTCGAACTCATAAATTTAAATTTTTGAGTTAATGACTAAAGAGTACAGACAAAGGACAAAAAGCTTGCAAACAACATATTAAAGTCCACGAAAATCGCATTTGAACATTAGACAATCAATCAGTCAGGAGTGATTTGACAGTTTATAAAACATGTAATTATATATGTCATTACGTATTACACTTAAGTTGTTGACATGTTCTCATTAATATTAATAAGTAAAAAGACAAATAATTATGTTATTTAAATACATTTGGTGTGATAATTCTGTTTTTGTCAACTATATAGCTGTTGTAAAATCAATAAAATGACTATAGAGTGAAAATCAAGTCTATTTGACCGCGTTAAATGTGTGTGTCTTTGTTTATATATTATTTAAATTATCTGGAATATGATATATATAATAATAATATAGTAGGTTATTATCAAAGAAAAAGAAATCTTTGTAAACTTATAAAGAAATGTAATCTAAAAATATGTGAACACTTTTAAAGATTAAAAAACTAAGCTAGAATCCAATCAGGATGAGGTTAAACTGATGACGCGTTAAACGTAGCCGTCCAACAATAAAATTTCATAGGACTATTTTAGTATAAAACCAATGTTGGAAAAATTTGATCTAAGCATTATGTATAACTTACCAGCCTACCGGATTCCATTATATCAAAATCAGATGTATTAGATAACCGGGACAATTTTGTGTTTGATTAAGTGTTTAGATGAGTGAGAGAAGCCAATTCGGTAATACATCATTAATATATGTCAAATTACTGGAAAACTCTTTAATATTACACGTTAGGAGATCAACTTTCAAAAATAAAAGCCTAGGTATCAAGGAAACAACACCGACTATTTTTTCATAACTTTTATATTATTTTGTTTCCACAAATTTAGATGATTTATTATATAAATTGATTTATTCTTTTTAAATCACACTGTGAAAACAAATGTTAAATAGTAAATGAGCAGACAAAATTACTTTGGTTTTATGATTAATTAGTATTTAATTGGTACATATTAACTTTTTTTTAATTCACAATGCGAGTTTAAAATCGTATAATGAGAGAAAACAATAGCAGTAAAATCCTAAAATATAAATTTAATCTCAAATTCTTGTTAGATAGGTGTTTATAAGATTATGTAATGATATTTTTATAAATCTATAGTATAATAAATAAATAAACTAAAAAAAAGACACGACTTAGTCTCTTTTTTTGTAAATCTAGGCTTTCGATTTTGTATGTCTTACTCTCTTTTTGATGTGCTTTTCATTTTTCAAGCCCATCTTGTTTAAAAATTATTTTGTTCCTTATAATTTATCTAAACTTTTTAATACGTACAAGAAGAATATTAAAGGCATTGAACTCCTCTTCTTGGACTCCAAGGTACATTGAAATCTATTTCTTCTAAATATACAACACTGATTTTTTCGTATCAATACGATTGCAGGGAAATGCAGTTCAAGGTTTTATTTCGGTAAACCAGGCTATTCGGTTTCAAGAAGAATTGATGGCGACCACATTATACAAATTGAAAAACTTCATGGTCAATCCCAGCAAGAAGTACTACCGCGTCTCTAACTACAAACACTCCATCTGTTTCACTGACAAAACAACATTCCTCCCGGCACCACTCAGAGATCACATAATTGAAGAAGACAAGTTTAGAATAAAGACTTTCCAAGAGTTTTCTGCAATTTCTGACACCAACATTGACCTCTTTGGTAACCCAATACTTACCCATTTACAATACTTAGCACATAACCTCACGCCACATGAACTTACTTTTACGTCTTTTAGATGTCATAGGTTCGCGTAATTTCAGGTGACAACCTTCACTTGACATTCAGTAAAGAAATGACACCTCAAGTACATGACACAAGATCAAGTGATAGAGTGTTTCTACACCTCCAACATCAAGAGTAAGCCCTCGCAAGCTTTGCGCTTAATATGTCTTTCTCTCAAGATAACGACCTAACATTTAATATCCAGTGGTGACACAATCCATGTTAGCTTATGGGGAAACATTGTCGAAAAGTTTAGGACCCGATGGAATAACGCACACATCAAGCCAAAAGTGATTCTCATCACTACTGTGAACCCAAAATCTAGAAGAGGTATATTCAATTCCATGTTCACTAATCCCAAATACAACTACAACTTATATTCGATCCCACTACACACCTAATTTTCCTACATGTGTTGTAACCCTAAGCTCGACATCAGCTACCCGCCTTTTTTTTGACAATGACGTTGATGACACCAAAGGTTTTTTCAAAAGGTATATTCTCTGATGCTATTGCATGATTACCATCATTTCCCAATGATAGCCAAATCGACACTAACATAACAACAAAAACACATTTCAGCTTATCTTAAAGTGACAAGAAACCTCCGACTGTTTCAAGTGCATCATCCTCCATCACAAAACTGGAAAATGTGACTATCAAAGAATTACAACAGTATATGCAAAGTGAAACTCCACAGGAAAGTCCCATTTCAAAACTGATAACCCTACAAGTTCTAGATTCTGTAACATAGTTGTCGAGATTATTAATTGCTTTCCAATGACAAACAAACAAGGCGGCAAGCTTTATCTATCTCGCTACAATAGATGCCATCAACGAACAATATGGTTGGTACTACATCTCGTACAGTAGTTGTAACACAAAGTTGGGAAAATCCGGTTCCTCATTGTACTGCAACACGTGTCTAAAATACAACAATGCTGGTCTCATCAGGTTTGCACACTATGCTTTCATTTGAAAATGACATGTCCAACACAAACACAAACTAAACAACAAATAATTGTATCCAAATGGTTGTGTAAGTACCGCTTTGAAGTAAGGGTCCATGACCATAACAAATACACAACAACATTTGTGATTTTTGATCGTGAAGGGACAAACTTTGCAGGACGAAAAGCTTCTAAAATTATAAACGCATTCATCGAGGTATATTCAATGCCCTTTCACCTCAAAAACACATACACCTTCCATACATAATAACAATGAAGCACTAAAAACTAAAACTCCTGAAAGTTTAAACCACATTATTGGCCAAACTTGCAAATTCCAGATCAAAGTGTCAATGTACAACTTCCAAGCTTCACGTCAAACTTTCACTGTCTCCCGTATTATTTCGAACGACGTTGGCTTGAACGACGAGGCGTCCGGAATAAACAACCCCATATCTACTGACTGTGCAATTATTTCCAAGGCTCAGAACACACATCCAAACGAAATATCCGATGAAGATGTGAAGAATGAGAAGCACCCCCATCTAGACAACTAAAGCTTATTCACCTCACATTAAAAGTTGTTTCTTTGATTTAATTTAAAACCATTCTCACTGTTACAAGTTTTGTCAATTTCCTTTCCCTCCATACTATTCACAAGTTCCATCTTATTTCCATTTTTTGGGTTTAATGTTGCACTAATACGAGATCATCTTTCTATAAAATTACTTTCACTCCATATTCATTACTATCCTAATGTTGTGTTTTGTTGAATACGCAGTACGTTAATAAAGTCATCCAAAGTTTATTGGATCTATCATGACACAAACCTGCAGATGACTTCATTAATCCAAGGTGTAGATAATGTGTTGATAAAGAGATTCCATGAAAAAAAAGAATTTATTGTAAGGTAAGATAATCTATATTTTTTTTTTTTACATATTTGAAAAACCTAAATTGAATATGAACCGAGTCAAAGAAAAAACTTAAATAGGTTTCTTTAAAATAAAATTTCTTTAGAATAAAAAATTTTCATAATATATTATATAATCAATTAGCTTATATAGCATAATTTAGTTATTATATATTTGGAAAAAGTACTAATATTAAACTGTTTATTATATATCTAGATTTTGTAATTCATAAATCAAAACCCTCTAATTACATGAAACCGAACCTTCTTCTTCGTCCAATTCTTCATCTCTTTTTATAGCAACATATCTTTAATTTTACTATTCCAAATAATAATAAAATTATTCATTTTTGATACGCATACCTTTCATTCCAGAAATACAACACAAATCACAAAATTTGACAAGTTACCCAACAAATATACTATACATAAATTTTTCTAAACCAAAACCGGCGTAACCCGGTCAATCCCCTAGTTAATATATTAATTTTTACCAATAATTTCTATACAACTTGTACATACACTTTTGTTTTGCCTTAATCACATATTAGGATTATACCTGCGTTATAACGTGATATTTTATTATTTTGATTATTTTTTAATCTTTGTGCATTTAGGTTTTCATATTCATGTTGATACTTTAAAACATTGTTTCTGTGATGTTGTTTTAGAGGCCCGAAATCGAAACCGAAATCAATTTGAATTAGAGTAACCGAACCTGAACATACCCAAATAGGTCATAAATTTATGAACCCCAACATGAACCAAATCAAGAACCAAATATAAGCTTTGTAGAATTTTTCTATTAGTTTTCCTTTAATTTGAATTTTTATATAAAAATTCTCGAACCCAAACTCAATGTATACCGAACCAAAATATCGAATTAGAGTAACCAAACTCGATAAAATACTAGAAATAGATCCTACATCTATATATCTGGAAAACTAAATCAAAACTGAATTTTTATCCAATATATTTTTGTTAATTTTAGTTTTTTCTGATTTTTTAATTAAATTTTTATTAATTTTGAATTTTTGTACAAACCTATTCATTAAAGATGATTACAAATTATATATTAGTTTTATCTTAAACTTTATAACGTTCAAAATAAAAAACTTCCACTTTAATATATAAAATGATGATATTTATATAAAATATTTTATTCTAAACCGAACCAGATACTGTATAAACATATTAAAATCATCGGACCTAACTAAGATATAATGGTTCGAGTTTGCTATAAAAAAATTGAGTAAAGTGATTAACCAAAAAAGATTCAATATTTTACGAAACAAACCAATATGTCGAAGTCTAGATGAATTATCTAGTATATAGATACTTTTACAAATTATCCATGTAACAATAATTCCAAATTTCACCAAACCACAGTTATAATATTTTTATTTAAAAGGTTATAATGATGTCTACCTTAATCATATATTTAAGAGCCATTATAAATTATAAGTTAATTTCATTTCAAAAATTATAACAGTTAAATAAAGATGATTTTTGTTTTAATATATAAAATTAGGATTATACCCTGGCTATAATACGACATCTGATTATTTTAATTATTTTTCTAAATCGTGTTTATTTAGTTTGTTAAATTTATGTTGATATTTTGAAACATTGTTTTCGATATATTGTTTTAAATGTCTGAAACCGTAAAAAAAATTGATACGAATGAAAAGAACCAATCCCAACAAATTATGTAAATGGGTCCTAAATCTACGATCCGAGAAAATAGACTCGAATCCGATCTGAAACCAAATCAAGAACTAAATTTTAGTTTTATAGAGTTTCTCTATTAGTTTTAATTTTGTATATAAAATATTCGAACCCGAACTCGATCTACACTGAACAAAACTGAACCATATTAAAAAATAAAAATACCCTAATAAGTTTTAAATAAAAAAAACCAACAAAACCGAATTAGATGAACCAAATTCGACAAATACCAGAATGTGTCATAAATCTATGTACTCGAAATTAAATTATAATTCGAACTGAAACTGAATCAATAGCCGAATTTATAATCAATATATTTTTAGTTAAGTTTTAGTTTTTATAGTTTTTTCATTAAATTTTTATGAATTTTGAATTTTTATATAAATTTGATAAATGGAAGAATTGTATGAAACTGAGGAGAAGATTGGTTAAGGATCAGAGGTTGTGATATATGAAAGAAGAGGTCATGGATTCGTTCATCGGCCTGAGACGCATGTAGATGATAGAGATGCGGAAGAGGCGTTTGCTCGTATGAGGAATTGGTTACATGTTCATTTGATTTGAAATCAATTATTTTTCTTTATTTTTCTGTTACGATAAAATCCATCTTAATTTTATTCTTCAAAGCTTTTATAAATTATATGTTAATTTTATCTGTTTATAACAAAATGAAATGTTTCATGTTCTAATATATAAAATATATATTTTATTGATTAGATATTCTAAGAGCATCATTCTATTTCTAATTAATTGATGTTTTGAATTTTCAGTTTTGAATGCATATTTGACTTAAAATTAATATTTTATTTATTTAATTATATAGATTTATCAGTAATTAATATATTCTTTTACGTCCTCTAAAGTTTTCAGATGTTACTAAATAAGATATTTCAAAAAGAATTTTAATAGGAGTGAAAAATTTAAAACATCAACCATCAAAAAACAAAGAAATTATTTAACGTATAAGAAACCGACATATATGGTAGTTATATGCGCTTTAGAGTTCAACTCTGTTATATTATATATGAGCACACAATTTTGCTAAGTTTAAATTATGAATCAGATATTATTATATAAAAAATTCACATATTACTAAATCAAATTATTTATGAACACGACAGTTCAGTCACATAGCAGTTAGTTTATGTATAAAAGTACATTCCAGTGAGTGACGAAAGGAATATTAAAACAAGAAAAGCAGAACATGCTTTTTACATAAGAGAATGAAGCCGTCCGTAGTGATAACATCACTTGAGATCGAAAGATTGAATTTTCCATCGTCTCTGTGTATAAATTTGGGAACTTTTTCTTCCAAAATTGTAGTAATTCGAAGTTTTGGGCTAAATTGATAGAGAAAAACTAATGGAGAAAAATTCGTATAGAAAGACAATGTTTTATTGATTGTTTTAAGAATTCAAAAACGGTTACTGGAAATGAATTAGTGATGGAAAAATTAATACTACAAATGTCTTATATAGAAGTAGTTTGAAAAAGAGTGATTTACTCAAATACTCTAGAATTATAGGGCAATGACTTAAATGTTTTAGAATTATCCATAATTACTCAAATCGTTTTACCTTTTTAAAATTGTCATTATACCCTTTTCTGATGTATAAACAAAAACGTAATAACAAAAATTCCATTAATGAATCTTGCCACATAAGTGCACGCCAATTGCGCCACGTAAGCGAGCGCGCCACAGAAGCACAACCAAAGTCAACCAAGTTTTGCCCACAATGTGGCAGACTTTGGCGGACCTTTTTCTTTTACAAAGCTCAGCCAGGATCTGCCAAACTGTTGCAGATCTTGGCTGAGCTTGTTTAAGAGCTAAGCCAAGATCCGCCAAACTGTGGCAGAATTTAGCGGATCTTGGTTTTGTCATGATTCATTTAACCTAGTTTGTATAGAGTGACGAATTTATCCCTTAATTATTGCATCACTAACCTCTTACCTCTTTGCTAGCTCTACACATATCACCATTGTTGCTCTGCCTGATTCTTCTCATGGTTGTAAAATCATTGAATTGAGTGAAGATATGAGTTATGATGAGTTTGTGAGGATGGTTCATGAAGATTTCGATCTAAATCAATAGATCTTCAAGGTAAAACTCAGTTACATATCAAAAGAACTCATGCATGCACTACCACAAGATACACCTCCTATCTTTGTGACCAACGAGATGCAATTGCATGGGTATGTGCAACAATTTTGGAAAGAGTCAATTCGTCTTTGTGTGGAGATTTAAGGAGATCTCATGTTCGGGTGGAAGAAAATGAACGATTTGATTCATCGTGTGGTAGAGCTAGGCAGACTCTCAAACAAGAGTAGAAAAAATACGTTGACTATAATGAAGAAGCAGAAATGAGATTTGACTACTGCGATGATGTAAATGGTGCAAGCTTCGGTGATGAAGACTTCATAAGTGTTCAGAGGAAGTGGAAAGAAGACGGTAGAAAGACTTTTCCTCACAAGAAAAGAAAAGACTCGACATTTAATGATGAGTACCTAGACATCGAAATGAGGTCACTTCAATTAGGTGGACAAATATATCCCATAAAAGAGGATCTTGAGTCAAGGTTGAAGATATTTTATGTTTTACATAGGTTTGATTTTGATGTCGTATCATCGACGAGAATGTTACTGGTTATTAGATGTAGGGTACCAAACTGCACATGGAGAGTCTGGGCTTCATGCCACGATACTGAAAGTCCTTATTTTTATATTCGAGTATATTGTGGAGAGCATAGTTGCTCAGTTACAGAGAGGTCATCTCGAGCACGTCAAGCAACCCCCGATATTCTAGGTCGTTTATACTTGGATTTTGTTGGTGGTGTTGGGTCTTCTGTTCTTCCCGCTCATGTTGCTCAATCACTGAACAAACATTTTGGTTTGAAGGTATATATTCGTAGCTAATAAAGGCAAAAACACTTTGGTAGATCTTGTAGATTTAAGCTCAACCAAAGACAACCAAGGTCCGCCAGAGTGTGGCTGACTTTGGCCAACCTTAGCCAAAGTGTGGCTGAGTTTGACGAATCTTGGCTTTCTTCTTACAAACCTTACGAAGATCAGCATAGTGTGGCTGATGTTGGCCAACGTCTTCCATACTTTGGTTGAGCTTCATAAGAAGAAAGTTTTTCCAAGATCCGCTAAAGTGTGGTTGAGTTTGGCGGATCTTGGTTGAGCTTTCTTTTTACAAACTTTAGTTGAGGTTTAACTTTTCCTTTCTTTGTTACCACTGTCCAAATGATGTACTGGAAGGCGCATTGTACTTTAATAGAAGCTCAAGCTTTAGTTACAGGAGGTACTTCAGAGAATAGTTTTGAAGAACTTCCTTCGTATTTATATAGGATCAGACGAGCAAAGCTAGGAACACTTATCAAGCTGGAAGTAGATGGATATGATAGGTTCAAGTTTCTATTCATTGCATTCGATGCAAGCATAAGAGGATTTGTGTACATGAGGAAGGTTGTCGTTATGGATGGAATGTTTTTACAAAGAAAATATAAAGGGACTCTACTCACGATAACAATGCAAGACGGGAATTTCAACATTTTCCCAATAACTTTTGATGTGGTTGATACAGAAAATGATGAATCTTGGTAATGGTTGTTTAGACAACTCAACCGCATTATTCTGGATGATCAAGAGTTGGCCATCATTTCAGATAGGCATATATCAATATCCAAGACAGTAAAAGAAGTTTGTCCACTTGGCTCTTGGGGGGTTTGCACTTACCATCTACGAAAAATTATTTTGACAAATTTCAAAGGAGGAGAGTCCCTTAAACTGTTTAAAAAGGCTGCAACTGCATATAGGCGCGACAAGTTTAATGCAATCTTCGACCAAATAAGAGACTATATCGAAGGTTGAATGAGTATTTGTTAAAGGAAAATGTTTGTTTGTGGAGTCGTGCACATTTTCCAGAGAATAGATACGTATTCATTTATGGAGTCGTGCACACCACGTCAAACATTGCAGAATCTATCAATCATGCGTTAGTTGAAGCGCGAACATTCCCTATTGTGCAACTTGTAGATTCCATAAGGGCAATGCTAACAAGGTGGTTCTGAAAGAGGAGGGCAAATGCGGCGATTACACCGACAATTCTCACATCTGCAATCAAAAAACTTCTTAAGGTATCACTTTGGTAAAGCTTAGTTGACTTTGGTAAAGTTTGGGTGGACCTTGGCTGAGCTTCCTAAGAAGAAAGGTCAGCCAAGAGTAGCCAAACTCTGCCAAAGTGTGGCGGAGTTTAGCTAATCTTGGTTTATCTTGTTTGATCTTTCTTGATCTTGTAGATTTAATGGATTTTGGTTATTTTGGCATTAATTTTTTTCTTATTTGGATGTGCT
Organism: Lepidium sativum; assembly: GCA_023374145.1. Lineage (NCBI taxonomy): Eukaryota > Viridiplantae > Streptophyta > Magnoliopsida > Brassicales > Brassicaceae > Lepidium > Lepidium sativum. Next base: position 1,496 of record JAKUCM010000721.1, on the reverse strand, counting down.
GAATAGACTCCTAGAAGCCACACAATACAATGTACAAAACATTGACGAGCATCAAGTTGTTGTCACATGTTCGACCTCATCACATGTGGTTAATTTGACGGAGAAAACATGCTTTTGAAAAAGTTTTGACGTGGATAAAATACCTTGTGTACATGTCTTAGCCATAGCAGAAGCATGGCAGCGTTCGAAGATCGACCTCACATATACCATGCATATGCTAAATGTGTGATGCCAAGATATGCAACACTTCCAATACCCAAAGAGGTATCAGTTAATGTTTGTTTACCTCCTATTGTACGTAACCAACCCGATCGGCCAAAGAACTCGCGGATGAAAGGTTGGTTTGAGTGCTCATTAGAGGCAAAACACCCAAGGAAAGTGACAACTCATTCGCGATCTACCCATGTTCATATGATCTTCTATACTTGCGATATCTTTTATCTAGGTTCAAAGCAACGTATTGTCATTTGGACATAAGAAATTGTGCTAAGGCAACTTAAAGTTGTACCATAAGTCGTAACATTATCATTTTTCTTAATCTTAAAGTTATGTCTATTGGTGAACATGTCATGAACTACTTTGCTTGAGTTATGAGGTAGAGCTTGATCCTTAGATCTAACCATGTTCATATGAACCTTCTAGAAATGCAATATCTTATAACTAGGTTCAAGGAAACGTAATGTCATTTGGACATGAGAAACTGTGCTAAGGCAACTTAGAATCGTGTCATAGGTTGCAACATTATTATTTTTCTTTGTTCTTGAAGATGTCTATTGGTGAACCCGTCATGTATTACTTTGTTTAATTTACGAATTAAAGCTTAATCTTTAGATCTAGCAATGTTCATATGATCCTTCTACACATGTGTTCTCATATTACTAGGTTCAAGGCAACGTAATGTCATTCGGACATGAGAAAGTTTGCTAAGGCAACTTAGAATCGTGTCATAGGTCGCAACATTATCATTTTGCCTTAATCTCGACGCTATGTCTATTAGTGAACCTGTCATGAACTACTTTCTTTATTTATGAAGTAGAGCTTGATCCTTATATCTAACCATGTTCATATGATCCTTCTACACATGTGATCTCTTTTAGCTAGGTTCAAGGCAACGTAATGTCATTTTGACATGAGAAAGTGTGCTAAGGCAACTTAGAGTCGTGTCATAGGTCGCAATATTATCATTTTGCCTTGATCTCCAAGTTATGTCTATTGGTGAACCCATCATGAATTACTTCGCTTGAGTTGTGAAGTAGAGTTGAGGTTGAAGTAAAGTGACAACCCGACATTACATTACAAGAATATTATTTCTTAAGTTAAATATACATTGTAGAGTTGAGGTAGAATTATATTTGCCATGTCGAATTAAGATAAACTAACATCAAAACTGGACGCGTGTAAGCACAACCAAAGTTACCTTACGAAACTCAACCAATATTATTTCTTACAGACCTTACGAAACTCAGCCAATATTCGCCACAATGTGGCAATCTCTC